>CM041781.1:74909764-75008154 GCA_023374045.1 Limonium bicolor
TACCTTAAGAGAATGGAGAAGCTAATGAGCTCTTCAAACTTGATTTTCCCATCAATGAAGTTTTCTCATGGCACCAAAATGGAGCTTTGAAAGATTTGAAAAGATAGAAAGATAGGTCTTGACCTAACTAAGAATAATATGTGTTAGTTTTGATTTGGAGCAATATTGTGTATTTGGTAAGTGATGAAGATGGAGAACCATGGGGAAGCAGCACTCTCGGTTTTGGAACAGAGAGAAGAAGAAGAAAGTGGGTGAAAGAGAGAAATGGAGAATAGAGGAGAGAAGTGAGCTAATATGAGATATTTGCTTTATTAAAGCAAATAGTATCTTTCTTACTTACTCTTCTTTTCCTTTCTTATTTGATGACTCATGTGGTGACTCACCTCTCTTAGAAAACCGGCCACCCTCTTAAATAAGGCTAACATGGTCTTTGTTGACCAATTAATTGACTTATGTTGATTAAAACTTAAACTAGTCACTAAATAGTTACTATTCACTAAACAAGGCACATAATCGGGAAATTTTTGATTCCCATTGATTTAGACCTCCTAATGTGATACTAATTAGTACACATGTTGATAAAGAGTAATGATGGACATTTAGCCACTCAAAACTCAATTCTAAGACAATTTCTCAAAAATGTGCTTTAAGACTTCTTAAAGCACATTTTGTGTTTTAACCTGTTTTCAAGCTTGGTTTTCTTTGCTAATGATTAAAATGACCATAGAATATTACTAAGGTCTTATCATGATATTTGGGTACTCACCCAAGTCTCCAAGCTTAGAGCACGTTTTTGCCCTGATTGCCTTTACAGCACTTTCTTGTGTTTTCCTTGGTTTAAATTATCTACCCATCTTTCTAAGGCATCTTTTAGCCTTACTACATCATGATGATGTTTACTTAGCATACTTAGGTTTGGGGTATTTCAATCTACCCCCCTTAAAAGAACTTTGTCCTCAAAGTTCCCATGCATCTTATCTTATTAGAATACATGTCTTACCTCATTCCTTAGATCATATAGATCATACTTATGTATACTTAGTCCTCATTGGATCTTGGATCCGCCATCTTCTCATACTTAAATATCACACACATGCTTAAGCATGTGCAGCACTCAAAATTCCTTTTGTTCCTTTGATGATTAAAACATTCACATAACTTCCAACGTATTCTCCATGTCACGGTCCGTAGACAATGGCTCATTCGTCCTCGTCACCAGGGCCAGAATACAAACACGCTGCTCTCCCCATGTCACCGGTCCGTAGACAAAGGCTCGTGCGTCTCGACTTCATGGGCGAGACTCAGTAAAAAGGTAATCCTTTTTACGAGGTCATGTGAGGAATAATTCCTCTAATAAAAATACAAGCAACTCCAATTTCATTTTATCCTAAGGTCTCTATCCTTAGTGTGATTTAATTGTGACCACTGGTAGGGAGTTCAGGAATCATCCAACCCTGATGTGATCAGCATCAGTGTAGAACTATCCTTCCACCCCAATTTGTGTTCGGTTTCCCTTGATCCCTAGAAAACAAGTTCCACCTCCCACGTCTTCAAACATCCAAATAATTCACTCATGTCCAATTTTCTATCTTTTTAGTTCTTCTAATCATAATCAATACATCTCCAAAGTGTGAACTCATTCCATCAAGCATTCCCAATTCATCTCTTAGTAATTACCTCAGGACTTAAATTCCTACTAAGTTCTATAACTGTCCCATACCAATTCACCATCTTATATCTCATAGCATTACAATTTCCTTCTCATATTCGTATCAAATTGTATTCATAATGTTATCTTATTCTTATCTCACACATAGTTCATATCGACTTATACCTCATATATTCCGTACTCCTTAAGTCTCCTTAAACCTCTTCTTAATCTCTTAACTTGTACTCACACGGAGTTAACAAGATAGTACTTAATATGTATGGTATTCACATCTCTGTGTGCAATAACCATGATTTATCTTAAATGTTTATGTAAAACATTTCTCAAATATTTGTGCTATGCACACCGTAGTTTATGTACTCAGTACACAAACATACGCTAAGCGGTTTTCGCTCTACCCCCCTTAAAATGGATTACGCCCACGTAATCAGCGTCACATCATCTTTGAACATAAGTTCAGATGTCTAATTCTCACCAAGCATCTAGCTTCCACGTCATCTATCTTACTTATAAACTCGATCAGAAATGACTTAGTCTCTGTATCGAGGGTTCTTAACGGTACTTATACCGTTTCCTTAACTTAATTTGGTCTAATCTCAAAGGTAGTGGTCTGCTAGCTTCCGCTGCGCGACTCTGATAATCTTAGGCTTAATTGTCTCAATGGACACGTGTTATCTTTATATATACACGGCCTTAATGAGTTGTAACTCCTCTATCCATTCTCCTTGAAGATCTTACGCTCATACTCTTAGTATTTCTCGAATGTCTAAATTGTTCCCCTCGACTGATCTTTGGTCTCAGGATGATTCTAATCTCAAACTACTGTTTAGTGCTTATTGCACTTTACAGTCTAATCTTATCATCTTAAGACATGTCCTATGTCTATACTTACAATCCGTGTTCTCGCACTTCATAGTCCTTAATTATTTGTTCTCTGATTTCCTTGCGTTACTGGTTCAACTGAATTCTTCTCTTCGACTATTTGCGGTAGTAGCTGCTCTTGTCTGATCTTGCGTCGTTGTCGGTGGTACGGAGTCGACTACTTCCGTGTTCCTTACACCACTCGTTCACATGCATGGGGGTACCTTATGGTACATTACTACTTACCCAACTAACTCATGAATGAGCGTGTCAGGCCTGCAAGCCCCTGTGGGGTGCAGTCGTCCCACGTCTCGTTTAGTAAACTCATAGTGTCCGTCACACGGTTTAGCTATTGCTAATTATGAAGTATTCTGTTGTCGATCTCCTCTTTCATCGTTCCATAATAACATTTATTGCTTTCTTGAAGTTAATCAAGGGAAGTCCATTTACTGTGTTCTTGGGTATTGTATGCTCTAGCTTTTTATCCCGTACTGATTCGGTCTCTTAATAATTGAGGTCTCTTTCCGTAGAGCCTCTAATCTTGTTTCTCATATTTATGCTACTAGGAATGCACTTCCAGTTCCTTAAGGAATGGGTAGTGTGCTTCCTGCGAAATCTTACCTAACCAGGTCCAGACTACTGGCACCAATGCTCAGTTCGTCTACCATCTTATTTCCTTACTTATACTGGTCCTAACTCATAAATCTAATGCCTCAGTGTCAATATTTGACGGCTCATACATAATGGTCGCCTTACCGCGCACCATGACTTAATCCACCTTTCTAACTATTGTACTCACGACCACTACTACCGTGGTAGTTGGCTCTTACTATGTTGCCCATTGATGGCAACCTTTTATTCATTTATTCTAATGTCTTACCTTATACTCAATCCCTTCTGGGTGTAAAACACTGGGAGTTCTCTCATTCGGTGTATGGTGGTTGCTGTACCGCGTTGTAAAACAGTTGACTCTTAATATGAAGATTGTATGTTCCAATCTCAGATTCGTAAATAGGCTGATTTCCTCACATTCCTTCTACCTTATGGCGTTTCTTACCATGCAATTTAATCGGTTACTGAAGAAGTCATTCGTTGAACCAAAAACTCTTTGAGCGTTGGTCACTGACGTGCCATGTTGTGCACTCACAACGTTTATCTCTGACGACTACTGATTTCTAAATTGGGTGTTGGATATAAGGTCTGTCTCTGCAGCCTTTCTTATTGCTCAAGTGTATCCAGTATGTTCTAAAGTAATCTCAAGTTTACAGTCTCCATTCTCTAACAAAGTCGTATTACATCTCTAATAAGTGAAAGCCCTTTTGAGGGGTTTATTCCACTCGTGGCCTCACAACAAGGAGAGGTATCCCCACCCTAAAAGGCATGGTTCGTTCTCCGCTCCTGTCCTAGTATTATCTCAATATTCTTATTGGTACCTTTTTAGTAATATCTTCCCCAATCTAAGTTATAGGTTTGTAACCGTTCACATCTACACATTGCAGTTCCTCATGGCTTAATAAAGTCTCTCACAATACTGTACCTCGGCCCTGATGTGGTTAACATCCTTGGCTCGTAGGCTCTTAATGCTTAATTTCTCAGTTCATTATTTGTACTCTTACTCATCTGCAGGTCATCCCTATACGTTCTGGTTCTTTGAGCACTATCCACGTTAGGTTTCCTACCAAATGTAGTATTGGGGTTCATGGTAAGTTGCTGCATCTTGCTTCCTGCTAGGGAAGTTGTTCAGGGTGACCTGAGGTTACTTAATGTCTTGGCAATACTGTCATTTTACTAGACTTATGTCTCTTAGCAATCAAGGTTAGGTTCGTATTAGGCGTTTGCCTTACGGTGTCCAAGTTGGATATCATCTGTCGTCCTATACTTCCATCTCGACGCTTCGTTCAACTTCCGTTGATTATGCCACCCATTGATGGTCAATCATACTTGGGTGTTACGAGTTAAACAAACAGTGTTAACTGTCATTCATCAGTTGTTCGGCTCGACTATGCCCGCTCTGTGGGGGTAGTCCTCTGAGCTTTCCTTTCCAGGGTGGTACATCTTTAGTCCTTAGCAGGTTATAGCTTATGTTTATTTCTTTTATCCTTGTTTTCTGGGTTTCAACATCTTCATCGAAGAATGTTGTTATTTGGTATCCTTAATGGTCACTCTGGGAGTCTTATCCCGTTTTCGTTGTAAGTCGATGCTTCAACAGTCTCAATGGTATCTTACAATACATCCCTTGTATATCATTTTATATAGTGTTTTGCTCGCATCTCCGAGCGATATTTGGTTTTCCCCTTTGAGATCCGGGTTTGGTATTCTTACCGCACTGTCGGTTGCTGTTGTCATAGTACGTTGCACTGTTGCTAACATCCATATGGTCTAATATTATGTCCAAGTCCCGCTCCCGGCTGATGTGTGTTACTTATTTCATCATGGTCAAGGCGTCGGGCCTTTCCAAGGTCTTATTTTTCCATTCTCGTGGATTTACAATCCGGTATTATTATGCGTTTCAACTGTAGCGTTCTCCTATCTTGCCATGATGGCTTTCCGTGTAGCTTAACCGTGGTAGCACTTGCTATGGCAAGTGCGCCATGCAGATGGGCTATTGGTGCAAGGTACGTTGGTAGCGATACTTCTTTCTAATTTCCATGTAATTGGTAGTCCTCGGGACTCCTTCGATAATTCTTATTTTGGATAACTAACCCTCCGGCATTTCCTTGTGTTTGACGGTACTGTCATTTACCAGGGCGTTCCTCTTTCTGAGGAACCCCTCAATATCTTCTTATGTCTTAATCCCTCGCTTCTGTCTCCACACCTCTTGTTGTGGTTACTAAGTAATGATTTTTTTTTAGGCACACATCGTAGTCCCATTTCGGTATACACAATTTATAGTGTTTCCACCGTGTCCGCGTTATGTCGGGCAGGTTTGCAACCTTTTCATGTATGGGTTTGGAGTTCCCGTTCTTAACTGGACCTTCAGTAATCTTAATCTCACGCTCTGTATTATCTCACTGTTATGCTCTCTCGGATCGCTGTCCGGTACTCATGTCTCTTATCATTTCCTCATCCATGCACGCGTAGTGCTTTCCTTACCATTGGTATCGGGTTATTTCGACTGCGTAGCATGTCGACCCATGTTGCCGGTAATTTCCGTTCCCTTACTGATAGTACCCATAGGTAGCGCCTGTTTCTCTGTTGAGCGCTCCATTTAAAATCTCCCAGTTCTCATAACTGTTGTACAACAAGTTGTTTCTCGTATTGCTTACTGTTAGCTAACTGCCAGATCGGGTTTCCCCGAGTAAGAGAAGACTTTCTTCTCTCTGGCGTTTGTCTACATATTCAGGGTTAGGGATGTGGAGGGCGGGGCCTAGGTACTATGGATATCCGGTAAACACCGGGAAGTCCTGGCTAAAGCACCTCACAGTCTATCTCTCAACCCTTAACCCATAACTCAATCTCAACCCATCATTCTCCTAGTTCGTATTTCTTGTCTTCAGAGGTAACTACGCTCTGATACCAATTTTAACACCCCAACTCAATCCAAATGTGGTCTCGCAACTTAACAGTATATATATAAAACATGTCACACAGGAATTCTTTACAATCCAGGACCTTGCCACGGTCTGACTACAGAAATATACCGAACATTAGTCTATCAACCTAACCATTTACATAACCTTCTTACAATCCTCTCACAACCTATACATCTTACTAACTCATTGCCATACGAGTGTACATGCACAACTCGTAGGTCACACTTAATCCTTAACACTTGTATCCTCTTCTTACTCTTGCGACGGCCGCCTCCTGATGTACCTGTGTAGTAAAAACAGCCCCCAAAGGGGGTCAGCACGAATGCTGGTACGATCCCCTCATGGCCCCCAAGCTAACGTGCTACGACGACTAATTGTCGATAGCATGGAGGGTGATTATATGCACAACATAATAGTGAATGCTGTAAACAACGATCCAAATATGAACAATCAAAGTTCACACAATGAACGACTTAAATGCGTTCTTAATTAGAGAGTTAGCTATTTACTCTTTAAGTATGTTCCCTCTTAATCTTAGTCCATCCTTATCTCACCTCAATCTTAGTCTTATCTTAATCTTAGAAACAACCTCCTTAATAAGGAGTGGATGTAACTTACCTTAATCTTGATAATACAAACCATCCTTAAAAAGGAATGGTTGCAACTTATCTTAACCTCACCTTAATCTTAATCTTAACTAATCTTAATCTTAACGATACAAATCATCCTTTTAAAAGGAATGATTGTAACTTAACTTAACTTATCTTATCTCAGAATACAAACCGTTCCTGGAGGGGAATGGTTGTAGCCTAAGTCCAAACCTGGGATTTAGGTGATCCCACCGCACCATCTTAATGCCAACTACCCTGGACGGGATCCAGCGTTGCTGAGCCGGCAACCGGCCCTAGGCTACAAGTCCGAAGACAAGTCCTTAAGCGGAGGGCGGTCTGATTCAGATACCGTCCCCTTTTTTCCTTAGCATGCATGACCGGAGATCGGTCCCGGGTTTCCTCACTCAAGTTCCAGTTAGTAATAGTCTCAAGACATGTTTGTTGGTTAACCTCTTTCGGTTCATATCGTCCTTATTAGGGTGTCCTTAGTCTCACTCATTTCTTACTAAACATTGGTTAGTAAGTTCTCACGGTATGTTGTGTTAGTTTTCAAACATCACACAACAATACAATAATCATAATATTCCGTTGCATGCTTTATCTTGTTTAGTGAGCACACAAAAACAGATAGCACACAAGCCGAGGGACACCTCGTTAGCAAGCAGGTCACAAGAAGAACTGTACCGTTCACCGTCGGCGGTTCGGCCGCTTACTCTCTTCTGGAGTCCAAACTCCCAAGTCTAAAACATTCATTCAGTTTTAGGTTGTTAATCACTTAACTTAATATGACTACTTAACTTGTTTAACTTACTTAATTCCTTAATGATCCCCACCTAACACCTCTTAAGTCTTACAACTTAATCTCACAAACTTAATCTTAAACTTTCAAGTATACTTAACTTAACTTAATTCCTTAAGTTCTTAGGGTCCCAATCATTACTATCCTACCAAAGGCATACCCTAATACCAATTAACACCCTCAGAAATTAAAATTCTCTCTTTTTTTTTTGTTTTTAGGCTCGACCGGACTTACCGACCGGACTTGCCAAGTCCGGTCCGTTCCAGTACCCTTTACCGTTTGAAATTCTACCCCGACCGGACTTACAAGTCCGGTCCCCAAGGTCGGTCCATTCCCGAGAGTTTCCCCGTGAAAATTTTAGCCGACCGGACTTGACAAGTCCGGTCCCATGTCCGTCTATTCCAGAAACTAACTCCTCACAAAAACACAAGCCCGAACGGACTTGTAAGTCCGGTCCCCAAGTCCGGTCGGTTCCAGAAACATTTTCCGGTAGTGTAACAGAGCCCGACCGACCTTGCAAGTCCGGTCCTAAGGTCGGTCGGCTCCAGAAACTTGTTTCTAAATTCTCTTTCAACTCTAAACTTCTCCTCATATATTCTAATATGTTATAACCTCATTTGGGCACCTCAAATACACTAAGCCCTCCTTTAAATCCTTAAATCTCCATCCACCAAGATCCACCTTAGTCATTATGCATTTCCTTGTAATAATGCTAACACTTGGAACGTTTTCCTCTAGGTTCTAGGTGTGGTTCATACTTAAGTAACCACTATGCCAATATTTTCCTCCACCACTATAAAATCAATCTCCAAGCATCTTTCACCATCGAAAATACTTTTATGCATTTACTTAAAGTTCCTTCCTAAGCTTAAGCTTCCATCCACCACCACTATTTCCTTCCTAGTTGTTTACAACATTTGCCTAAGTCCTACATGCTCAATTACATTCTTTGATTCTTTAAATCCTCCAAGGTAATGCCTAAGTCATTATAACTCATTACCACACTTTATCTCACCCTTTTTCATCAAGACAACCTCTAAAACTTCCTAGTACTTCCTTAGTCATTAATTCCCTTAGAAAATATTCAATCACCTAATCATTACACCTTCTCCTTAAACTTATGCTCAATCTTTATTCCTCATCTCATGATTTTGGTGTGCTCAAACACTCACCATTCCTCTAACTCTCCTAGACATCTCTAGGTCATCCTAAACCTCAAGAAGAACTCCTTAGTTAACTAATCTCCACTCAATTCCTCATAATGATCCTAGTAAATCTAGGTCATATTAGTTCACCACCATCGCTAAACATTATTTCCTACTCAAATTTTGCCATAGCACCTCTAGCATCATAGCATGCCCAAACACATTATTTTCCTCATAACCATCCACACACCTCAAGTTCTTTCTCATCATATCCCATCACCCAAACCAACTCATTCACAACAAACTCAACATATTGCAATAATCTTAAATTGCATAGCACTAAGGCTCTTAAATGACATGGCTCTTAGGCCCTTAAATGACTTAAACTTAAACACTGAATTTCCACATATATAAGCCTTTCAACCTGCAAATACACTCATCAATCTCATTTAGTTATAGTGTTTAAAATCCAATTAACTATTACTAACTCTTCCTTAGCTCCTTAATCACAAGTTCATAAGCTTGTTTAAGTTCTTTTCTTAGGTTATATAACCCAATACACAATGTAAGCTCTAAGCCACATTGGTATTTATCTAAAACTCATTCCTTAATCTTAAACCACCATTAGGTAAGCATTTTACCTTGTTTTCTCAAGCTTATCTTAATCTCCTCCTTAGGCCTCTTCTTGCATAGATCTCGGCCACCACTTAAATTCCTTTTGCCAATGTTCTAATCAATATTTAAGAACTCATATGAGTACTAAACAATGCCTAACCTCAAGGAATAAAACCTAGGTTAGAAATTTGTTCTAAGGCATAAAAGTGGATGATTACCTTTGAAGTCTCAAAGTAGACTTTGGCATTGAATGAAATAGGACCTCCACTAGTCTTTGGTGAATAAATCAAGCTAGAACAAGGCATAAACACATAGCCCCATGAGAAGAATTTCGGCCATGTACAAGAAATGATGAAACATGGTTTTTCTTACATTTTCTTTACCTTAAGAGAATGGAGAAGCTAATGAGCTCTTCAACTTGATTTTCCTCCATCAATGAGTTTTCTCATGGCACCAAAATGGAGCTTTGAAAGATTTGAAAAGATAGAAAGATAGGTCTTGACCTAACTAAGAATAATATGTGTTTAGTTTTTGATTTGGAGCAATATTGTGTATTTGGTAAGTGATTGAAGATGAGAACCATGGGAAGCAGCACTCTCGGTTTTGGAACAGAGAGAAGAAGAAGAAACCGTGGGTGAAAGAGAGAAATGGAGAATAGAGGAGAGAAGTGAGCTAATATGAGATATTTGCTTTATTAAAGCAAATAGTATCTTTCTTACTTACTCTTCTTTCCTTTCTTATTTGATGACTCATGTGGTGACTCACCTCTCTTAGAAAACCGGCCACCCTCTTAAATAAGGCTAACATGGTCTTTGTTGACCAATTAATTGACTTATGTTGATTAAAACTTAAACTAGTCACTAAATAGTTACTATTCACTAAACAAGGCACATAATCGGGAAATTTTTGATTTCCCTTGATTTAGACCTCCTAATGTGATACTAATTAGTACACATGTTGATTAAAGAGTAATGATGGACATTTAGCCACTCAAAACTCAATTCTAAGACAATTTCTCAAAAATGTGCTTTAAGACTTCTTAAAGCACATTTTGTGTTTTAACCTGTTTTCAAGCTTGGTTTTCTTTCTGCTAATTGATTTAAAATGACCATTAGAATATTACTAAGGTCTTATCATGATATTTGGGTACTCTCACCCAAGTCTCTCTCAAGCTTAGAGCACGTTTTTGCCCTGATTGCCTTTACAGCACTTTCTTGTGTTTTCCTTGGTTTAAATTATCTACCAATCTTTCTAAGGCATATTTTAGCCTTACTACATCATTTCTGATGTTTACTTAGCATACTTAGGTTTGGGGTATTTCATTGTTCACCAGAAAAACAAGGGAAGGTTTCAGAAGACCTTTTCAGTCATTAAATAAAATAGAGAGAACACAAAGTCCACGAAAAATCATTTAAGCACATAGACGCTCCTCTGCAGATTTTATTCTAATAAAAGCATAACTAAAGAAACTGGTACTCCCCTGAGATTATTTTTGCTAGTTTTAAAGGAGTTCCCCCACACTTGAGCTTCATCCTCAAGTAGTGTAGCTTGGTTGCAGTGTAGACATGAAGTTGCACCTGCATAAGACACTAGAAGCAACCATACGACAAACGGGGTTAAAAGTTAGCAAAAATAAAATTTATAGAGAACCTGAAAATTAAAAGAGCATAAAGCAAATAAAATAAAAGTTCATCCGGGTTGCCTCTCGGGAAGCTGCCCTTCTTTAACATCTTTGGCTAGACGCCTGCTTCATTATCCTGGATCAAAAATAAAAGTAGACAACAGCTTTGCCAGGATAACGAAGTTAGCAGTAAAAAACAAACCACCAGGATCAAACAAAATGTCACCTTGGCAAATAAAATAGGAAAATGAATACTCCATAAAACCTGGTGTTTGAGGAGGTACTGCCGGTAACGTAGTTCTAACAGAAGACCGGGTGGTGATGACTTCTCTTCCTCAAATTGGAGAATGTAAACATCCTCCTCTTGTAGGTGAGGTCATAGAAAGAACGCTGATTGATATCATCTCTTCAGAGAAAGTTGACTCTTCGAAGGTGATAGTGGGGTTTTGTTTGGATATCATGGCGGGAGGTGATGGCAATTCCTTCTCTTCATTTTTGAGGATGTAAGTATCCTCATTGTCTGCGTATAGTACAGAGAAGGAGGGAAAATAATGGTAATTGACTTCAGAGGGAGGAGACTCCATGAAGTTGAGGTAGAAGCTGTCCTCTGATGGCTTGTCCGTAGTGGGGTGTGTCTACCTCATGAACTGTTTCGCTCTTTGGTTGCTGCTCTTGCTGAGTGATTCTCTCCAGGTAGTCTGGTTGATCCTCTAACCAGAGTTGCTCCTGGAATATGAGACAATCCTCATAATCATGAGCTCCCCCACATACCGAGCAGTATAAATCCAGTGAATAGCAAGACTCTTCCATTTGCCGCGGAAGTCGACTACAGATTCTCTTTTTTTTGGTTGTGCGCGTCCGTGGTTGTGTCCGCGGATAAAAGGGCGGACGTCTCTCTTGCGTCCACGGTTCTGTCCACGCAAAAGATCCGGACGCGTTTGTTTCATCACTGGGGACTTCCGGCTCGCGTCCGTGGAAGAATGGGCGGACCTTCTTTGTGTCCGGCTTGTGTCCGGCCTTTTAAGGGCGGACGTAGGCCTTGTTCTTTTTTTTTTTTTTTCCGCAAACCAAGCGAAACTAATAAAACAGATTAGAAATAAACAGATTAAAAAACAACATAATAATAATATAAACAAAATATAATAGATAATTAATATAAACAACAACAAATAATATAGACAAAATATTCTAATATAACAAGTGAATTATCCGGGGCTTAGGGACTAGAATAAATCTAGTCCCCGGCAATGGCGCCATTTTGCAGACTGTATATTGTGAGTGGTTGGAACTGGTGTAATTAAAACAAAAGAAAAGAAATAAAACTCAAAATACAGTCGGGCTGCAAACAAATCCCGGTCGCAGTAGTATAGTAAAGTGCAAGCGACCGGATATTGAACCGTGGGACTAAGGGGAATTATTAAGTACCTAAGCTTTGTCACAAGGGGATTAATTGACTTGTTTTATAAAGTAAAACAAATAGATAAAATTAATGAAAATTCACGATATAACCCCTGTTTTCTTTCGTAATTCACAATATACCCCTGTGATTTTCGTAATTCAACTTTAAACATGCTTAAATGTTGTCCAAAATTGATGAAACTTTACATGGACGATGCTAAGGTGTTATATTTTGGTCCAATATCAAATTTGAAGCTTTTAAGATCACATGTGACCTGTGGGACCTAATGAATATGTGACTGTTCATTGGGTACCATAGGTCACATGTGAGCTTAAAAAACTTCAAATTTGATATTGAACCAAATATACACTTTAGCATTGTCCATGTAAAGTTTCATCAATTTTGGACAACATTTAAGCATGTTTAAAGTTAAATTACTAAAATCACAAGGGTATATTGTGAATTACGAAAGAAAACAGGGGTATCTCGTGAATTTTCCCTAAAATTAACTGAGTTGAAGATAATTAAACGGGACTCTGTTCAGGTTAATATAATCTGCTCTTTCATGCTATGTCTACTGGTTTAATTATAATTGTTTGGCAAAATTCCTCTTATTATCTTAAGGACTAAATCATAGACTCATAAGAACTCATTTACCAGAAAATGCAAGGTCCGATGAAAACTCAAGCAAAACACATGTAAACGGACGGTTTAGATATGAGAAATTATCTATGCATCTGAGTACTAACTTATCCGATGAAAACAAGTTTCCTCCAGATTTACGGCTTAATTAACCTATCTATTTATCACCGGTCTGATCAAAATAGACTTTGAAAGCAATTTAATAAACTCATGACATTTATTAAAAAGGCGAGAGATAAGCTTTAATCGTAACAAACTGTATTTAAATAAAACCAGTAAACATATTACATAATTAATACAAACACATAATAACCATTCCCAGAGTATATATATTCTAGCCTAACATATTAAATAGATTGATCTGCTATTTGAATACGTCGGACTAGATGGAATGGTGGAATGAAAAGAAAATAAATGGAGAAGATGGGAGAAGAGAAATGGAATGGACGTGAGGTTTTTGGTGAAGTGGATCGAAGATGGATGATGGTAGTGTTAGTCTGTTTGAAGGCAAAGGAATGTGGGTTTATATATAAGATAGGAAGAGGAAGAAGACAGAGGGAACACCGCGTGAGCAATTTGAGGAGTGGATTGGGGTGGCTCAACGCGTGAGGATTTACTGTCGGTAGGCGCCTGATATTGTTGAAGAAGTAGATGGATATATCTGCAGGCGCCGCAAAGGAAGAAGCAACTTGGGAAGACAGTCGGCGAAGAAAACCAGTCGGCGAAGAAACCAGTCGCGTTAATTTCTGGATCTGGATCTGGACATTTACACGCGTCCGTCCTGACTCCGTCCATTTATCCACAGACACTTATGCTTGTCCGCCCCTTGTCCTGCCATTTGTCCTCGAACAGCACACGGACTAAGTCCGTCCGGCCCTCTGTCCGGCCTTAGATACCCGGACGCTTCTTTGCCCTGTCCGCCTCTTGTCCGTACCACAATCCTTGGACACAATTGCACTTGTCCGGCCCTAGTTGGGCGGACGTAACCCGGGCGCATTTGTCCTTGTCCGGCCCTGTTTGGGCGGACAAGACCCGGACGTGTTGTTGCGTTGACTTGCAACTTTGACCGGCTCTAGCTTCTTTGTTTGGACTCCATTTTTCGAGCCGTTTGCGCCTATGCGTTCGTCTCTTTGTCGACTTTGTTCCTAGCTTGGTTTTCCTCATGTTTAACCAATGAATTAGTGAGATAATCAATAAAACATAAACTAGAGGAAAACTAATCAAAGTGGATATATGAGAAAGAAAATGATAATATAATATATGAAATACACCTATAAAACATGCTCATTTGGACACTTATCATTAATTTACCCGGTTTAGCACTATTCACTAACCGGGCCCGTTTTCCGGAATTTTCTCGTTTCTTTAGTTTTATTGGCTATTAAGCTTCCATTAATGCTTAATTATTGTTATTTAATGATTTATAATTTTTACGGGTTCGTTTGACCACTTAAAATCACGTTTTTGGGTTTTCTCGAAAAACGTGCGCTAAAGCTCTATTAGCGTTTTAATACATTATTTGGTTCCGTTTTCTTCGGGAGTTGTTCCCATATATTATTTTGCTCTTATTAAGCCCTAGGAATCCACATAATACGCTAACCGAGGTCTCATACCTCCTATGGTTATTTAACGCTTATTTAGCGTTTTTCGCTTTTTAAAGCGTTTCTTTATTTCCTTTGGATTTATTTTCCGTACCAAAATTACTTAGGCACTATTAGGCCCTTAAATACCATATTAGAATAATTTAATCACCATATTTAAGTTCGGGGTATTTCAATCTACCCCCCTTAAAGAACTTTGCCCTCAAAGTTGGTGAATCTAATATTGTTACTTGTATAAAAACTCTCTGCTAAGGTTATGACCTCTACATATAACTTGTCAAACTCCAAATGTCTGACATGATGCATACTACACATCCAAACAGCATGTCACTGCATGCATAGCAATCAAAAATATCCGTTACAAGCTCTCCATGGGGTCCGTCCGCAGATAAATGAGGTACCATCCTCTCCCATGTCAAGCGATCCCTCTGGTACCGGTCACGTTTGAACACTTACGCTTTCTGGTTCACGGCCGTCATGACTTGAGCACTTACACTTTCTGGCTCTACGGTCCTTTGGTTCAGATCAAATTCATTTGCACATATAGAGATCCTCAGGCACTTACTCATACTTACTTACTCATACTTACTCATACTTACTCATACTTACTTCGGGACTATGCTGCCCCAGTGCCTTTGGAAAAATACAAAACACACACTGTCACCGCACGAACGGTGGTGGGTTTCAAACTACTCTACACACTTCCACTGACTCAAAACTAGCTTCACCTCACCTCCTATGGTTTCGACCGGATACCCGTGCCTAGGCATGGAAGATCCACTAGCGCCCGTGGAAGCGGTTTCAAAACCGATCCTTATTCTCAAGTTTGAAGAAAACATTATACCAAATTAGTTTTGGAAATTCATTTTGAAAACTTGCATACATCTCCCAAATTCCATTTATGATGATTATACCTATTACTAGTGTCATTAGTGTGACCACTTATAGGGAGCTTCCAGAGTCCTTCAACCCCAATGTGATCTGCATTGGTGTTGAATTATCCTTCCACTCCAATTTGTGTTCGTTTTCCCTTGATCGCTAGCAAATCAAGTTCCACTTCCCACCTCAATACAAACAGACAGATCGCCAAACATTAATTCATTTTCTATCTTTTTAATCTTGCTAGTCATAATCACACACATACATTTTCCAATTTATATCATTCACTTACTCATTTACTAATCATCACATCAATTATTACTACATCTTCCAACTACTATACTTAGGAAATTCATGGGTATAATATCTCATTAACTTACTATACTCCAATTTATACTCATAAAATACATCGGTTTCATACCGCTTTATACTCATTACATACATCGGTTCCATACCGATTTATACTCCTCAAGTCTCCCATACATACTCATTCCTCATACTATTACCAATCGGGTTTCCATTCCCCTGGGGTTTCTCTACTCCATTCCTATTCTTATTTCCTAAATAACCATAATTACACGATTAGTGAATGCAAATGTTTATGTAACATAAGTATCAATCATCACAACAAATACTTTTGCGCTATGCGCATAGTAGTTTACGCACCTATCACGTAAAATGTACATTTCGCGGTTTTCACTCTACCCCCCTTAAAAGGGATTACGCCCACGTAATCTACCATGTGTCATCATTGGACATTGGTTGAAGGCATTCAGTCGTCATGGAGTGGTTCAGCTTCCATGCGGTCTATTATACAATGTTCCTTGATCAATGGGTCTTAACCGTATTACCGGTTAGTCCCTACATCAAGAATTTCCATCGGAGTTTATTTAACTCTGAACCGGTTTCGGTTCTAGCCTAAATGGCTTTAAGGCATTGTTGATTGGCCTTTTATTCACTAGGTGTATTTCACTTTGAATTCTGGGCCCACTAGCTTCTGCTGCATGACCCTGATAACTTGTGTTATTCGCCCTTCGTGTTATCCTTAACGTGCTACACATTACCTTTTTATCCTTTTTATTGTGGGAATAAGGTTTCTTCCAATCAAGCGTGGTATTTCTTTTACCATGCGTGAACTCAAAGAGTTTCATATTTATAACCAGCTCTCTGGCAATCTATATACACACTGTTGTGTTTTGTAGTGATCATTCACTTGGTTCCTCCGACTTATTGTTGAGTGAGGTTAAGCCACTACTTAGTTGTAGTGCTTCCTCTATTGTCAGTGGTTTCTGAATTCTGCTCACTATTTGTGGGTACAAGTGTTCTTTACTCGTATGACCTTGCATTTTCTATGCGTCGGTCGTAGTGACTTTCTTAAGTCTCCTTTCACTTTTCATTCCAATGGAATTCACATCTTGTGTTTGTAGGTATGTTTCACACTCTTCGCGCTTCTTTGGCCTTAGGCCGTACGGTTTGTTTCCAAGCTTTTGCTTAACTGGCCTATGCCATGTTCATTGGTGAAAGGAAGAATTTACCACTATTTACATTTTCCATAATCCTAGCTATCCCACTAGATCATTAACTGCACAAGTGCAATACCAAAACACTCAATCCTACAGAGTGCAGAGGCGTAAACTCTTGGCAGTAACTCTCTTACGAGATCGCAATAGGAATGATCGTTACTCCTTCGTGTGGTGCTTCATCGTTTGGTGCAGACTCCTGTGCACCATGTTGTTACTGATCCTACAGTATTGGTTTACATGGCATCCGATGTTGCTAGCTTCAGCACATGCATTTCCACCATTTATACCATGGTTTGATGTTTATACTTCTGAGCTCCTTGAGCGTTATTTACTTATACTTTACGTTCCCATATCTCGTGTTCCTTCTGACGCGATTACTCCTTGGTTGTCAACAGTTGCTATTTGAAGCTTGTTTTACATCACTTGGCAATAATTGTATGCTCGAGCTTCACTATATTAGTAGTTCTGAAAGGGATATATTTTCAGACATTTATTGATGGTATCCTCTCCTTGGGATTTGTATGTTCACCGCTCTTGCAGTACCACCATAACGAGGGGTATCTTTTCTCGTTAGTTATTTAACCATCTCACCGGTGCCGTTCTTGGCAACTCTTCATATCGTTCACATTGGTTTTTGCAACCTTTGGGTTGTGTCCTGTAGTAGGTTTATGGCATACTAGCCATGTTGCCTAAAGCTCTGCTCATTAGGCGGTTCACAAGCTTTGCTCTTCCTTATACCTTCAATTGGCTTGGAGGTAAGTAATTTGATGTTGATTGTCGTCATTGTTAATTTAGGGTATCCCCTAGTAAGTGGGATCCCTTTGGTGTTCTAACCGAGTGTTAATTCTAGCTCTTGTACTTTTATCACGCTTCTGACACCCTTCAAAGACTGCTCCTGGGTGTGTTCAGTGATGTCATTACATCTGGCTGATATTTATGAGTGTGTCTAGTCTGTTATCCTACCTTGCGGTTCCGGATCTGAGTTATCCCATTGAGGGTTATAAAGTCTCCCGTTCTTAGGGTAGACCATTGGTGTTTCTGCTTATGTTTTTACCGGTTTAGTATTTCCTTTAGTGGTGAATGGTATCCTTCGGTACCTTATATGATCACCCTGTGTGTTTGTGGTAGTTGTCTTGGGAATTCCATCCCGTTCATTGAAGCCATGCATACGAAACAAAAAACAAACCTCGTATGCCCCGCATACCACACAAACAACAAAACTTAGTGCACACACGTGCACAACCAAGAGGCTCTACCCCCCTTAAAAAGGGTTACGCCCCCGTACCCCACAAGTATACAACAGCCGCTCAACAAGGAGCGCTGGATACTTGGCTCTCATAGAGTTCTCCAACTCGTGGATTATCCTCATATCAGAGAGACGGGTATGACTCTAGCCCTTCTGGGCTCCACAATGCATAAAGGTGAGGCACTAAACTATTTGTGCTCTCTCCCAAGTTCATTCATATGGGCCCACTCGCTCCGTTTTGAGGTGCAGACCCATGAACATAGGCTCAGTTTGCCTTTTTCCCATTGTTGTGTATCCTCTCATTTAGATCACTAGCATACATTCGTGTGTCTTCTCTCACTGATGTTCAGCTTGAGCTGTAATATGACATTGGCTACTGTTAGTACTTAGTGCTCTGTGCACTTGTCTTTATAATGTTAAGACGTACCAGCCTACATGTCCACAGATAATGATTGTCATTCGTGTCTCCTGGTGGTTTTGTTCCAGAGTAACACACTGTTGTAGTTTCTTTGACACACACTCGTGTTGATATCCATTACATCCTTCTGTATTCCCACTAGATTAATTACTGCAAAAGTGGAATACCAAAACACTCAGTCCTACAGAGTGCAGAGGCGTAAACTCTCAGCAGCTAATATCTAACGAGTCAAACAGATAAGATGAGCGAATTATCATGTGAGTGGTACATTCCAAGTACATTTGTTCCTTAAGCAAGGTAGCTGCTAGTATATTAGCTTTATTTCTCATCATTGCGTAATCACGCGTTTATGTCCACATCATCTGGTAGATTTCCTCTGAATTGCAAGAATTTTCTCGATCCTTATGAGGATTCTACATATTATTCATCCATAAGAGGTTTCCATGTTTCATTCCTTTGTGTTCACGTCCTTGAAAGGTTTCCCTGTCTTCACTGTATACTGTCTACTGCTCTGTGTTGAAAGTTCTTGGTTTCCCTAGCCTGTTGGTTTAACTGCGGCTCTTCTCGTCCATCTTCGAGGTAATCTGTCTTACTGTCCGTAGTACGGAGTTGACTACTTCTCGTGTTCCTAACACTACTTGTCTACTTGCGTGGGGTACCGTACTGATACATTACTACTACTTACCCGACTAACTCATAAATAAGTCTGTCAGGCCCACATGCTCCTATCGGAGTGCGGTCGTCCCATGTCTCGTTTAGTAAACTGGTAATGTCTGTCACACACGGTTATTATGAAGTATTCTGTTGTCAATCTCCCTTTTGATGGATGTCCTTTAGTTGTTTATTGATTCATGTTATCGGTTATCTTGTAATAAGTGCTATTGCCTTAGTGGCATCGGTGGTAATTCATGCCATAAGTCGGCGGTATTCAGCTCGGTGTAAGTAAAATCTGTGCTATATTTAGCAAACTTGGTTCTCCTAATTCGATCTCATTGAGTACAACACATATTCCTTTCCTCCCTGTTTATCATGATCATATCTCATCCATAGTTCATATTCATTCCCTCATCCGTTTAATTGGATGTACTGCAGATTGCATAATAGTTTGAGCAACTTGGCTCTTCACTTCCCAACCATCCTCACTGACGGTGGTGCATCTACAAAGGGTATGCTTGTCCATAAGGACTAAACATTGATCACTAGTAGTGATTAGCATTAAATGCGGGTATACACTGATGGTATTTGGCTAATAAGCCCTGTCTGAAGATTCTCGAACAATTAAACTGGTGTGGTTTACAATCACAGTGGCTGTATAATTTCTTCAGTTGCAGTGGTTAGACTAACGGTCTTCCCGAGGTTGCATAGGTTTCTAATCTCAAGGTTTATATGAAAAAGTATGAAAAAATTTTTTGGTATATATATATATAATAAAACCTAAAAAGTAGTAGTTGCAGTTGCAGTTGCAGCACTTGTTCTGTCAAGTGCGCAAGGCAGATGGAAATTTCAGTGGTTTACTTGTCATAGCGCTTGCAATAGCAAGTGCGCCATGCAGGTGGAAATATTGGTTCAGCAATTACCGGTCTCATTAACTCTGCGTCGTCGAGAGTATGGCTACATGATAATGTAAGCATTAACATTCGGTTCATATATATAATCTGTCAAGGTTCCAAGGTTACTCGCATCGAGTCCACAAACTAATCCCAAAAGTCACACACAAAAGGCAAGTGGTCAGTGACACACTCCCACATACTTATAACATATCTCTGTCTAACATCCAAGGTAAGTACATAACACAGTAAGCAAGAGTCTTCCATCAGCGGTCTCATGGAGTCAGGGTACTAATGCCCTATCTACTCCCTTGCCCTTCTGGGCTCCAGCATCACACCATCCAGACCGCCTCGTGGTACTCCAGATCCTCCAACTGAGGTCTTCTGAGTATTCCTTGGTGGCATGTAATTACTACTCTCAGGGTTCATCCAGCACACTAACTCCCGGTGGCCCTCTTTCTTGCAACAGCGGCACTCAAATTTGTGGCCTTCGCAGTCGACCCCAGGATGGTCCTTCCCACAACGCTTACAATAGAAATGGCGCTGGGGCTGTCCGGTGCCTGATGGTAGTATTTAGTTTAAGTTACAATCTGATGGTATAAAGGTTAAGTTCACAATTGAATTTAAGAGGTAGGTGTTCTCACCCTTAGGAGGCGCAGATCTCAGAGGCTGAGCATCTATAGCTGGGCCGGTCAACCGAAGGACGGGTTCTTTCCCCTTCGCTCCCTGGTGACCCTGCTGCCCTTTCTTCTGAAAGAATTTCCTGTTTTAGGTTTCAGGTCAGCATTCATAAGGTATTTAATATGGTAAGTAATTTAGAATGGGATAAGTCCTTACTTTCCCTTCTTCTGGCTGTCGCCTGGAGATGCTCCTCCACCCTCAGACTCTCCCTCAGGGTTCTTTCTCTTCTTTGTCCTGAGAGTCTCTTCCTGAGTCTGGAACATTAGCTCCGTCCTCGAGGCAGCGTCATAACACTCCTGGAATCTCATTGGTACGTTCTCACAAGGTTAATTGGTAATGTCGCAAGTAAAGAATTTATGGCTTTCATGTTAATACCTGGATGGTAGTGTATAGGGTAGCACCCATCGCCATCTGGATGCGAAACAACAATCCCCCCCGGAACTTCTCGACCTTCACGGTCTCTGAGTAATCAACTACGGGGATAAAGTCCAGCAGACCAATGAATCGAGCGTAATACTCATCCACGGTCAGACCTCCCTGAGATAATGTCTCGAACTCATGACGCTTCTTCTGCTTGAGATGAGCTGGGTAGTACTTCCCCCTCAGTAATTCTACAAAGGCAGCCCACGAAAAGTCGGGCGTAGCCAGATGATGGTCCTTGACCAACCTCCACCAAGTGCTGGCTGCATCCTTCAGATGGAAAGCAGCAATGACAACCTTCTGGTTGGTAGGTACTTGTAAAGCTTCGTAGGCCTTCTCATGTTCAACAATAAAACGCTCCAAAGCTACGGGGTCTCGCTCCCCTGAATATGTAGGTGGTCGGGTCTCGCTAACTGACTTCAGCCAGTTCGTTTCCCTGGGCTGTGGCGGGTGGGCTGGTGTTCCTCCATTTGAGTACCAAGCTGTGCGAGAACGGCGCCAATCGTCTCTGCAACTCCTGGAATCACGGGGCCACCGCCTCCACCTCTACCATTACCACGCCCTCTTGTTCCCCCAGACATCTGTAGTACAGTATGTCACATAAATACTCGGTAATTTACGGTACACAACCAGTAGATATTGAATTGCCTTAAAGGCTAATCTATCACCCAATTGTGTTACTAGACACAATATCTTTTAAGACGAGTCGTCTCGTACCTCATAAACGTTTCCCATAATTTCCCAAGTCCTAAGCTCACTGTCTTAACCTATTTCCTCGTCATCAGAGCGGAGTACCGCTCGTAATAATCTCTGATACCACTTTTGTAACACCCCTCTCCATAATCACGTAATAATCTCTCACATAGCAATAAGTAAACGTCTTACATACAGCGGAAGAATAAATAATAACAACAATACTCACTCGGGTGTCACCGGCCATTACTCGCCCATGCGAGCAACGAAGCCAACTATCTCCAACTTCCAACATAAACAAACTACTAACCGCCGTGATAACAAGAACATTCCTATACATCATACTAAATCCATACTCATAAACATCGACAAGTGAGCGTCTACCCAAACCTGAATATACATAACAGTACCATAATACAACTCCATGTGCGGTAATTAAAATAAACTCTAGTTACCCTGTTCCCGTTCCCGCACTTCGGCTTCGGCGATCATCAACAACCTACGTGAGTGTAGTATCAGCGATAGACGCTGAGTATGCCGGGCCTAGACCCTAATGGTCACTTAGTCATTTTAACCATCTTATTATTAGATTGGTTTCATGCTTTACCATTTTACAGTTATAATCAAAACTGTATATACATGTATATATACATAACCCATTCAACATTCATAATACTCAACCATGCATAAAATCCAATCATACATAAAATATCACAAACAACATTTGTATATCGAACGTATCGAATAATTGCAGTATAATGTACAATGTACAATCGCCGTAGCGTACAATTTCCATAGTTAATTTACCTTGGCCATTAAGGCCCCATCCATCCAAACCATGTTTAATTAATACCAGTTGGGCGTCATGTTAAGACAACCTCATAACCTCACCATGGACAGTAGTCCTCCCCGTACACACAAGGTGCTCATTTCGCCAGAGGTCCGGAGGCCCCTGACTATTCACTTTGCCTCGTAAGGCGTCCATATAAAAGGCCGTAGCCACCTGACCCACGATCCAAATAGGGCTCGTTGGGTATAAACCTGGAGCGGAACCCAATCGGGTACCCCTCAGTGATCACAAATGCGTAACCAAGTAGTTCGTAAACTATCGGGATTCCTCACCTCAACTCATACCATCTCTCTCTCATAATGTTTAAGATCTGCTCTTAGTCTTATGGAGAATATAATTCATTTATTAGCTGCCCAATGGGTCTCACGCATACCTAGAAGTAATCTAGGTCATATTCATGTTCGAGATCAATGCTCTAGAGACCGACAATGTCGTGACTCGTCCCTAAGTGTTTTTACTTAGGTTACCATACACTTAATATTAATACTATGGTATTATATCAAGTAACCGTCATGTTATCACATTAACGTATATGTATGTTTATATAAGTCAATCTATAGTCGACGTAGTGTTAGTCCCGTAGGACGCTCGTGCATAAATAATTAATGCAGTAACACTTAATCACATACATGTATCCACACACATAACACACAAGTTATATCAACCATATCCGAGCCCAAGGAGTTTCCTTAGGACAACTCGGATCAAACCCCTTTACATACCGTTCACCAAGACCTAGGATGCGCAGTGTAGACCACTAGCTCGTCAAGCGTCCTCGTCTGAAGTATAATCTAAACGGTAATAAACTATAAGTCAGTCTCCATGACTAACTACATCCGGTATTTCCGAATAACAAGTAGCCCCGACAGTTCATCCCCGGATTTCTACAGTTATTTGTTACGGGTTTCTCTAAACCGGTCGGCTTTGTTACTTTAAAACTCGTATGTCAAAATATTTCGACTGTTAAGTTTAATTCATTATATTTCTTTAATCTTATCCATCATTAAATTTAGGTATATAACCTATAGTTGCATGTATGCATGCATAACTATATTATATTGTATTATTTTCCCACCATCCATTATAATACATTGTATTATATAAATCCATTATCTTAGCAAATTATATTTGCATTCAAAAACTACTAACATATAGTTTGTAACTACTTTTTGTAATAACCACCACCATTATATTATATGGTTTCCAACCATAATATATATTCATCTTTATATACATTTTTCTTGTATATGTATATATGTACCATATAGGTAAATCCCATGAGTTATAAAACTCTTATATTATATGTTACATTTTATCATCTTATATTAGATGATTATTCCCATTAGTTGTATTCTATTATACAACTTGTATTAAGATTATTATCCTAATATTATGTAACATTTTATGTTGTATAATTACAACTCCTAAGGTTTAATCAATAATCACCTTAGTTTATAAATCTTATTTATAGTTTGTCACATTATTTAATGTGAATATCCTTACTTATTAATTCCATCTAAAACATATAATTATTATAACATTTATAACTTTATAGACCATAGTCTAAAATTCATTTTCCAACCTTAATATTTTGGTACCGCCCTTGAATTTATTTAAATTCTATTTGACCACATAACATTATGTAATGTTATACCATATACTAATACCATATAATATGATATTTTTATTCCCTTTCATTTATAACCTATAGTTTTTATACAAAACTATTATATATTGCCGCATAGGCATATATATTAAACCTTATTCTTTTCCATAAACCATAGTTTCCTTTATTTACAAAATCACCCCATTATTTATACCATGTTATATATTCCATATAATATAACATTTTTAACTTATAAAATGGTATAACCTATGGTTATATTTTTCATAAATTCCGAACAGACCCATAACTGTTCTATAATTGCCATTTGACCCAATATATAACATATAGTTTAATAATTCATTAAAACTATATATTATACACATATCTTATTAAATACCCTTATATAATTCTAAAAATCACCAAATTTCTCCAAAGGGTTATAAATATCCTTATTAACCCATATACTTTCGGTATTTGCTATACCACCACATATATTTCTCCAAAGTGTCATAATGACATAATAACTATATATTATACATATATAGCTTATTTTAATTCCAAAATCAACCCAATAAATTCCTAAAAATTCCTAATAGCCCATGGGTGTTTATAATACCATTTTACACCCTTAACTTTCGGTAATAACATATTTACCACATATGTTATAAAATTGTTATATTAAATACTTAGCTTATTATAAAACCTTAAATAAGTTATCTAACTTATTTTATTTGGTCAAAACCTAGCATATGGTCAAGGTTGACCACCTTAATATTTCCTTGACCATTAATCACCATATATTACGGTTTTATACCTAAATTTTCTAGAAATCACCATTTAACCCCAAACAAACTTTATATAATCTTTAATTTTTATATAAACTCATTTAAACCTCTAATTTTCGGCTTTATTATTATATAGCCCCCAAACATAATTTAATTAAACTATAACCCCTTATAATATGCGGTAATGCATATATACCACTTAAACTTAAATAATACCTTATAAATGCATAAATAAAATGGCCTAAAGTACATGGCCTTATTACAAACATTGGCTTATAAAATAAATTACACATAAATGTCCAAAAATGCATTAAACTCTCGGCCCTTACACATATTTTTCCATATTTACCAATTTTCCACATAATGTCTTAAATTTGACAATTATGTTAATTAATTAGTTAGATAAATTTACCAAACCATTCCTTAATCACCTAAGGTCAAAATAAGACCTTAAAATACTCATTCACTCATGGCATATATGTATACATATGTATAAACACATATTAACATACCAAGTGTAGGTTTAAGTGATTTATACCTTGTTTTTGCCTAGTTTAGGCCTTGTTTGGTTTCGGCTGCTTAGGAATAAAATTTCCACACCTTCATTTACATGTTTTCCAACAGCAATTAAGACATAGTTAGTCTCCAAGCAAGATCTAACCATAAGAAGTGTTTTAATGTATATTTCAAGGTAAATTTTACCTTAGAATACCAAGACAAGCACAAGTTGTCTTCGGCCTGCTTGTACAGAATAAAAAGAGCATCAAAGAGCTACTAAACCAAGGCTTAAAACCGAGATAACTCAGATTCAAAGATGGCTAATTTTTACCTTGATTAAAATGCCAAAAAAGGTGTTTTGGCTTAGATCTTGCTATACCTTGAAGCTCTTGATAGATCCACTGAATAAGTATGTTAAGAAGAAGATTATAAGGCTAGGAGAACAGGTTTTACAACCGGATCTAAAGAGAATCAAAGATAAGTGCTTAAAGCACATTTTTGTACCTTAAGAACAAGATTAGCTTTCTCCACCTTCTTCCCTTGTTAATGCCGAGATTCCCCCTTCATTTAACCTCCAAAACAACCTAGATCCATGGATGGACATGATTGATACTTAGATCCATCGAAAGAGGAAAGAAATGTGAAGAGAATGAACATAAAATAGCTTAATAAGCTAACCTATGTCAATTGGTGTTCTCCTCTGTTCTTGGTATGTTAGCCACGGTTTGGAGAAGCAAAGAGTGGATGGAGGAGGCCTTGTGTCGGCTGGGAAGCAAGGCAAATGAGAATAATTGAGCTAATTTGCCTTTAAGGTAAGTTTTGCTTATTTTATGTTTTGAAATGCCTAATGACTCATCAAAGGGGATTGGCATCAGTTATTGGAGGGGAAAAGGGTGGTCTCACACGGTTTGAAGGCTTATTCAATCAAGGAGCAAGTGTGTATACTTTAGACTATAATATTAGAAAGGTAAAAGGTAGTCTCCTTAAATTAAGGAGTGGTGTTGGAGACTTGTCCCTTGTATGTGCAAGTGGCAAATTCAAACTCCTCTTGCTTGTGGCTGTTGATTCCATGTGGTCCAAGGGGTCAAACTTTGACCTCTTGACCATTCTTAGTCAATGTTGACTCAAACGGGCCCCCTTTTAGGGTTTTATTAATATTTTAATATTAAATTTGTAAAAATTTGTAAATTTCTGGAATTAAATTCCTAATATGATATAATATGATATATATCATATTTAAAGGTAATTATAACCTTTAAGCCCATTAAAAACCAATTTAGACGGCAATTACACAAAAACGTGCTTTAAGGTGTTTTAGTGCACATTTTGTGTTGCAAGGTGTTTCTGAGCTTGGTTTTCCTTGAGAACAGTTTGGTTGTGTTCCTTACATGATATTTGATCATGGTATCCAATTTTATATCATTTAGAGGTCATTAGACCTTTAAGGTTTTCTTAGAGCACATTTTTGCCCTACTTGACCTTGAAGCATGAAAATGCTTGTTCTTTGTGTTGGAGTGTTGTCAAACAATTGTAATATGTTTAGTTATGTGTTAATATGATTAGGACAAATTTTTAGGTCCTAAGAAGTTTATTTGGGTATTTATTTACCCTTAACAGTCAACGGGTGCAACATCTTGCTTTGTGCTGACCACTGTTGTTCTCAGTTGACTTTTAAGGCATGTTTAGGCCTTAATCAATGTGATTAGATATTTAATCCATGTTTTATTAGTTTGGGGTATTTCACATAGTCTCCCCTAAATTTTAACATTCTCACCACATTATTTTCACTCACCCATTTCCATTCATATCACCTGTTTATTAACAGCACCAATACACAATTTTCTAACACAAATACTAGGCATTAATCACCCATTTAATTCCTGCACATAACATCTATTTTCTTAAGGTTTTTACAAGCTTTTAAACATCTTTCAAAGCTCTAAAACAGTTTGGTTCTTTCCTACATTATACCACTACTCAAACCATGTATTATTCATTCCAAGCCTTAAAAATCTGTTACACAAAGTATACCAAAAACTACACAAGGTGAGTGCAATTTACCTTGTTCTTTCTAGCTTCTATTTCTTTCTTCTTTTTCTTTCCTTCTTCCTTCCTTTCCTTTCCTCTCTTATTGACCAACCGGTTATGGAGGTTCAATGTTCTAATGCTACAGCCCATCATTACATAACCATTTAAATTCCAAAATCAGCCCTTAAATCAACCTATAGCTTAGAGCATGTTTTTAAGGTTTAGACAGGTGTTACCTTGCAAGTATATATAAGGAATGTTGGACAGAAACAAGGCAAGATTTCCACTCCAATGTGAAGCCAAATTGGCTGGAGCATAAGGGACAAGAAGCTCAAGACTTAGAAATTCTATTTTTGCAAATAGGAGCTAAAAGTGATAGTTTTTCGGATTTCTTTTTACCTCAAACCAACAAGGTGAAGGAGGAGCTTCTAATGGTGGTATTCATCTTCAAAAACATCCAAACCTATGGAGATGAAAGTGGGTATTTTCGGATTTGGAAAATAGGGGAATGATCTCCTTGATGAGAGGAATCCAATGGTACCAATTTTGTAATTTTTGGAGAAGATTTGAGGGTTCAACAAGAAGAGAGAAGATGGAGGCTAGTTTGGTTCCTCAAAATCGCCATTGTAGGAGCTGCTTGGAGAAGAAGAGAAATCAGATAGGGAGGAGTGATACGGTGGAGTTGTGAGAGAGTAGGAGTGAGAGTGCCAAAGTAAGGTGAGTGTACTTTACATTATTAATTTGTCTTCTAGCATATTAGGTGAGTGAAGAGAGTGAGACAGGGGGGAAACAGCCGGCCACATTCACTACCCATACAGCTTTTAAAATTTTTATTTCCAAAAGTGGACACATTATTTTAGCCTATTTACACTTACACCCCATAACTTCCCGTTTTTTACAGTTTTTTACTATTTCTCGTTTAATTATTTTATTGGTTCTAGACCTTCATTAATGTTTACGAATGACTATTTGATTGACCAAAATTATTACGAGTCTATTTAACCCACTTAAAGTCACGTTTTCCCGGTTTCCTTGAAAAACGCGCTTTAAGGTTCGTTTGTGTTTTTAATCCATTTTAAGGATCCGGTTTCTTCGGGATTTGTTCCCTCATGTTTATCTAGGCATAATTAAGCCTTTAAAATCTTCATTAGCCTAATTAATCACTATTTTTAGTTTCGGGGTATTTCAATCTACCCCCCTTAAGGAACTTTGCCCTCAAAGTTGCTTAAGGTTAATGGTTTAATAATTCTACTCATTTGGTAACCAATTGCCACAATGTACCTTACTACCACCTACAAGGTGTTCACTTTCTCTACATTGCAAGCATACACAAATCAAGCACAATACCACTTACCATACACAATACAGAATTACAATTCACACCATACACAATACACATTGAGTCAATACCATACAACACCGATACATTACACATTGTACATACATACCAAACACACTTTGCACTACATGTGCCATCAAAATATACTATGATACATACACACTATGCAATGCTAACCCGAAGCAATGCAAAAACAAAACG
This sequence comes from Limonium bicolor, assembly GCA_023374045.1. Lineage (NCBI taxonomy): Eukaryota > Viridiplantae > Streptophyta > Magnoliopsida > Caryophyllales > Plumbaginaceae > Limonium > Limonium bicolor. The sequence goes on from CM041781.1 coordinate 74,938,975, forward strand.
GCTCTACCCCCCTTAAAAGGGGTACGCCCCGTACCTGCTAAGTACTAGACAATCTAGTCCATAAACAGCTGTGGGTACTTCGCCTTCATGGCGTCTTCTAACTCCCATGTCGCTTCTTCGACATCATGGTTTGACCACAAGACCTTCACCATTCGTACTGATTTATGGCGAGTGTCTCTGGTCTTAGTATCCAGAATTCTAACAGGAGTCTCGACGTATCTCATCGTCGGCTCAATGGATAATTGCTCGGGCTCTAGAACATGAGAAGGATCGGCAATGTACTTCTTGAGTTGTGACACATGAAAAACATCATGGACACTCCCCAACTCCTTAGGTAAAGCTAATCTGTAGGCTACAGATCCAACTCTCTCGGTGATAGTGTACGGCCCTACAAACTTCGGGCTCAGCTTGCCCTTCGGGCCAAATCGGAATACGCCCTTCATAGGTGAATGCACAAGAACACTTGGTCGCCCACAGCGAACTCAAGGTCACGTCGTCGCACATCTGCATAGGATTTCTATCTATCTTGGGCTGCTTTCATATTAGCTCGGATTTGCTGAACTTCTGCTTGGACTTGTTCAAGATACTCCGATCCTATGATGACCGCTTCACTCGACTCATCCCAACCAAGGGGGTACGACAAGGCCTACCATATAGAGCTTGGAAAGGTGACATCTTAATCGAAGCGTGATAGTTGTTATTCTATGAGAATTCGATAAGATAAAGCTTGTCTATCCAACTCCCCTGAAAGTCTAAGGCACATGCTCTAAGAATGTCCTCGAGTGTATGGATGGTCCTTTCTGTCTGACCATCGGTCTGTGGATGGAAGGCGGTACTAAGCTTCAACTCTGTACCCAGCGCTTCCCCTGTAGCTCTCCAGTATCTCGAAAGAAATCTATTGTCGTGGTCAGATACGATAGTCTTTGGGACTTCATGGTGTCGGATAATCTCTTTGTCGAATAACTCAGCGAGTTTCGCCACCTTCCAGGTGTCCTTCACTGGTATGAATCGGGCAACCGTGGTGAGGCGATCGACTACTACCCAGATCATGTTGAGTCCTCCCCTGGCAGGTGGGAGTCCTACAAACAATCCATAGAGATATCATGGAATTTCCACTCGGAATTGGCATCGATTGTACCATTTTTCCCGGTCTTCTGTGCTTAAACTTTACTTTCTGGCATGTTAGGCATCTTAGCACATACTCAGTCACATCGGATTTCATCCCTAACCACCAGAAGTACCTCTTCATGTCTATACAGGCTCCCGGATGGACGGATAGTGTAGAACAGTGTGACTCTCGCAGAATGCGATCCCTCAGCTCAGCATTGCTTCAGGGAACGCATAGCCTGCCATTCAGCCGGATCAGACCATCTTCATGCAATTTGAAGTCTTACTTCCTTTTCTTGAAGGTGTCATCTGTGATCTTTTTGTCTGATCTCGGTCATATAAGGGTCACTCAACTGAGCGTCTCGCACACCTCGTCAACCAAGCTAGAAGAAGCGAGTAGCGAATGGAGCGAGTGTGCTCGACGGCTTAGGGCGTCGGCTACAACGTTTGCCTTCCCTTCCTTATACAGTAGGTCGATGTCGTAATCTGATAGAAACTCCCATCCACCTTCTCTAACTCAAATTCAGTTCCTTTTATGTGGATACATACTGTAAGCTTTTGGGTCGGAATAGATGGTGATGCTTACCCCATAGAGATAGTGTCGCCATATCTTCAAGGCAAAGACAATGGCTCCTAACTCTAGATCGTGTGTTGGGTAATTTTCCTCATGCTTTTTCAGCTGGCGGGAGGCATAGGCTACTACCTTGCCATGCTGCATGAGTACGCATCCCATTTCCTTGCCTGATGCATCACAATACACCTCAAATCCCTCTGTGCCCTCTGGAATAGTGAGAATGGGCGCTGAGGTCAATGAGTCTTTTAGGCTCTAGAAGGATACCTCGCACTCATCTGTCCACACAAACAGTGCATCTTTCTTCATCAATGTAGTCATGGGTTTAGCAACTTTCGAGAAGTCCTTTACAAATCTCCGGTAATAACCGGCTAGACCAAGAAAGCTCCGGATGTCGGTAACAGTCTTGGGTCTAGGCCATGATCGTAAATCTTTGATTTTGGATGGATCAACTGAAATACCCCCGCGCTCGAGATGACATGACCGAGGAAAGATACCTGATCTAGCCAAAACTCGCATTTGGAGAACTTCGCATAAAGCTGATTCTCGCGTAGTGAAATACCCCAAACTTATTAAACATGGATTAATATTTAATCACATTAATTAAGGCCTGAACATGCCTTATAAGTCAACTGAGAACAACAGTGGTCAACATAAAACAAGATGTTGCACCCTTTGACTGTTAAGGGTAAATGAATACCCAAATGAACTTCTTAGGACCTAAAAATTGTCCTAAGTCTATTACATAATATTAAACATATTATAACCGTTGGACAACACTCCAACACAAAGAACAAGCACTTACATGCTTCAAGGTCAAATGGAGCAAAAGGGTGCTCTAAGAAACCTTAAAAATCTAATGGCTTCTAAATGATATAAAATTGGATACCATGATCAAATATCATGTAAGGGACACAACAAACCGTTGTCAAAGAAAACTAAGCTCAGAAACACCAGGCAACACAAAATGTGCGCTAAAACTCCTTAAAGCACGTTTTTGTGAAATTGTCTTCTAAATTGGTTTTTAATGGGCTAAAAGGTTATAAATACCTTTAAATATGATATTATATCATATTATATCATATTAGGAATTTAATTCCAAATTTTACAAATTTTTACAAATATAATATTAAAATATTAATAAAACCCTAAAAAGGGGGCCCACATGAGTCAACATTGACTAAGATTGGTCAAGAGGTCAAAGTTGACCCCTTAGACCAAGTGAGATCGGCATATACAAGCTTAGGAGGCTCCCATTTCGTGACTTGCACATTAAATAAGCAAGATTCCAAAAGCTTCCTTAAATTAAGGACTAACTTTTGCCTTATAATATATTTATCACTCCATTAACTCCATTATTTGACTCACCAGCCTCAAAATCGGTGGAGCCTTCTTTTCTCAGCCACCAGCCGACCTCATGTCCCCTCCTTATCCCTTTGATTAGTCACCTCCAATAATGTGACATTAAACTAATCTAAATTACATTTTCTAAGCAAATAATACCAATACCAAGCTTCTTCTCTCTCCTAGCTTCATTCCAACCGATGAAGCTGCTCTCTAAGGCTCTCCTAAGCTCTCTCCATCGAACTCCATGAGCCAAGAAGGTAAACCTAACTTCTAAGCTTCGAATTAATGGTTTAAGGCTTGTTTTTTGACTCTTTTTCTTCATCTCTTCACCACCTATGCTTAGATCTCGTGACTAATCAGTTCCTATGGCTTATTATCAGTGTTCTAAGGTTAGAACATCAATCAAATTCGAATGAAACAAGTTTAGTGACCAAGGTTGCTCAAAATCTCATTTTAAGGTAAAAATGTGCTTTAAGCTCATAACTTTTGATTCCCTTCAAGTTCGGCTGTGAAACTTTGTCATAGCCTCATCTTCTTCTCCTTTCATTTGGAATCTGTTGGTTAGCCATTTGGAGCAAAGGTGGCCGAGATCCAAAGGAAATACCCTCTTTTAAGGCATTTTCCCAAGGTAAAACCTAATAACAAGGTAGCTTGTTGAGATCTAGCTATTTCCTATGTCAATATGGTAGATCTAACACCTTGTGGTGTGCTTGATTCAGGCCGAATCGTCTTGAACTCTCCTTGCATTCTTAAGGTGATTTTTTGCCTTAATCTTACATTAAATTACTTCTTATGGTTAGATCTTGCTTGGAGACTAACTAGGCCTTGTTTTCTGTTTGAAAACATGTAAAACAAGCTGTGGAGAATGTCTACTTAAGGTGGCCGAACCAAACAAGGTTCTATCTAGGTTAAATCAAGGTATAAATTACTTAAAACCTTAACTTGTTACATTAATACAAGTTTAAACTACTTCTAATTAAATTGCCGTGAGTGAAGAAGAATAATAAGGTCTTGTTTGACCTTAAAATGTTTAAGGAATGGTTTAATAAATTTTATAACTAATTAAACAAGCATAAATGTCAAATTTAAGACATTATGTGGAAGTTTGGTAAATAAATGAAAATTATATGGTGAGGCCGAAATTTTATAGGTATTTGGGACATTTATGTGTAATTTATTTTGCAAGCCAATGTTTGTAATAAGGCCATGTATTTTAGGCCATTTTATTTATGCATTTACAAGTTTTTATTTAAGTTTAGGTGATATTCTATTATTACCGAAAAGAGTGGGTCCTAGGTGTAATTAAATTAAATTTGAGGGCTTTAGAATAATAAGGCCGAAAATTTAGAGGTAAAACGGATTTAAATAAAGTTTATAAGAGTTTTATAAGTTTTTGGGGTAATGGTTATTTCTAGAAAGTTTGGGTACTAAACCGTAATTATAAGGAATTGGTGGTCAAGGAAATATTAAGGTGGTCAACCTTGACCATATGCTAGGTTTTGACCAAAATAAACAAGTTAGATAACTTATTTAAGGTGTTATAATAAGATAAGTATCTTATGGTAATATTTTTATAACATATGTGGTAAATATGTTATTACCGAAAATAAAGGGTGTACAATGGTATTTTTAAACACCCATGGGCTATTAGGAATTTTTAGGAATTTATTGGAATGTTTTTGGAATTAAAATAAACTATATATGTATAATATATAGTTATAATGTCATTATGACATTTTGGAGAAAAATAGATGGTGGAATGGTAAATATTGAAGGTATATGGGTTAATAAGGATATTTATAACCCTTTTGTGGAATTTGGTGATTTTTTTAGAATTATTAAGAGAATTTAATAAGTTATGTGTATAAAATATAGTTTTAATGATATGGAAGAACTATACGTTATAAATAGGGCCAAATGGCAATTATAGAATAGCACAAGGGCTGTTCGGAATTTACAAAAATAACCGTAGGTTATACTCTTTTATAAGTTAGAAATGTTATATTAAATGGTATATATAACATGGTAAAAAGAAAGGGGTGATTTTGTAAATTAAGGAAACTACGGTTTATGAAAAAGAATAAGACTTTCTTATGGTGCCTAAGAGGCAATATAAAATAGTTTTGTATAAAAACTATAGGTATGAGTTAAAGGAAATAAAAATATCATATCAAAAGGTATTAGTATATGGTATAACATTACAAATGTTATGTGGTCAAAATGGGATTTAAATGAAGTTAAGGGCTATACCGAGTTAATAAGAGTTGGAAAATGAATTTTAGACTAAGGTCTATAATGTTATAAATGTTATAACAATTATACGGTTTAGATGGAATTAATATAAGGAAGAGTACTCACATAAAATAATGCGACAAACTATAAATGGATGGGATTCATAAGCTAAGGTATTTGTGGAATAAACCTTAGGAGTTGTAAATGTACAACATAAAATGTTACATAATATTAGGATAACAATCTTAATATAAATTGTACAATACAATACAACTAATGGGAATAATCATCTAACATAAGATGATAAAATGTAACATATGATATAAGAGTTTATTAAACTCATGGGAATTACCTACGTGGTAAATATATACTTACACAAGGATAATGTATATAAGGTGGATATATATTTTGGTTGGAAACCGTATGATTTAGTGGTGGTGGTTTTTTAAAAAAAAATATATATATATATATTTATATGAACTATAAGCTATGAGTTTTGGATACAATACAAAAAAAAAATTATAATGTACTACAATCATGCATGAATACATGCAACTATAGGATATGTACCTAAGCTAGATGGTGGACAAGATTAAAAAGAAATACAACAAATTAAACTTAACAGTTGAAATGTTATGACGTACGCGTTTAAGTAACAAAACCGACTGTTTTAGAGAAACCCGTAACAAACAACTGTAGAAAACAGGGGTGAACTGCCGGGGTTACTTATTATTCGGAAATACCGGATGTAGTTAGTCATGGAGACTGACTTATAGTTTATTACCGTTTAGATTGCACTTCTGACAAGACGCTCGACGAGCTAGCGGACTACACGGAGCATAGGATCTTGCTGATTCATACTCCACCGTAATACAATCAGGGTGAACGGTATGTAAAGGGGTTTGATCCGAGTTGTCCTAAGGTTGCTCCTTGGGCTCGGATTTGGTTGATATAACTTGTATGTTGTTATGTGTCTCGGATTGTCTCTGAGGGGTTCCTCAGTTCAGACTTCTGTGTGATCTGTGATGAGATGGTTTGTCTGAATGTGATAATTAATATGCATGAATTGTATATTTATAGCTGCTTATTATTTACTGTTGTTGAGTTAACAGTACCGGTTCGTATATATGAACCATTATATATAAAACGAACTAGCGGCTATGGTGCTATCTTATATGAAATATAAGGAACGTAATTAAAACGTTGTAGCACTATGATAATAACATATACATATTATCTGATACTTTTATACAGAGCATTGGCCTTTCTATACGCCGCTCTCGTATCTAACACTGGATCCCGAGTTTACAGACTCCGGATTGGACTAATGACCTTAGTCTGCTGTGTTAGAAAATTTGGTAATGCGATGCGATGGTATAATTAATTAATTAATGGAATGGAAGTAAAGCCAAGAGGATGTGGCTCTTGGTGCGCGCTGTGATCACAAAAACGATACCAGGATGTCCGCGTACGGGTCCGTAAGTATCAAGAAAATTTCCCGTGAGCTAGAATGGCTCGTTGGTCGGAGACTCTACCGTTGGAGTGGCTACTGCCGTGGGTGACCCGCCATAATATATGGGTAACTAGAGACATGTCGTTTAACGAGACATTGTCACTAGGTATAACTGAACAACTAAAACAATTGAGACTTATACAGTGGCGAACAATACCATGGACGAGACCTAATACTTGTTTATTATTCTCGTTGTTTCGCTTTGTTGTTCATTGGTTATACTTGTGGTTATCTTACTGTGTGTTGATGGTTGGATGGAGCCTACAAGGCTAAGGTAAATTAAATATGAAAACTGTACGCTATGGCGAATGTACATTGTACATTATAGTGTATTGTTCGATACGTTCGATATATAATTGTGGATTGTATTGTTAAATGATTGTGGATTGGATGGATGGTTGAATATCTATGAATATTTGGATGGATGAGTTTGTATATATACATGTTTATTACAGTATTGGTTATAACTGTAAAATGGTAAAGCATGAAACCGATCTAATAATAAGATGGTTAAAATGACAAGTGACCATTAGGGTCCAGGCCCGGCATACTCAGCGGCTATCGCTGATACTACACCATTACAGGTTGTTGATCATTGTCGGAGCTGAAGAGCAGGGACAGGGTAGTTGGAGCATTACTTTTGTCACCACACTTGGAGATGTTGTATAGCAATGAAGATGGTGAATTGTATTATGGTAAGGTTGTGTATTCAGGATTGGGTAGACGCTCACTTGTCGATGTTTATGGTTTATGGACTTAGTATGATGTATAGGAGTTTCTCGTTATCACTGTGGTTAGCAGTTTATTTGTATTGGAAGTTGGATGTAGTTTGGCTGCGTTGCTCGCATGGGCGAGTAACGGCCGGTGACACCCGAGTGAGTTTGTAATTGTTATTTGTTTTTCCGCTGCGAGACGTTTTATTTATTGCTACGTGAGAGATTATATCGTGATTATTGAGAGGGGTGTTACACGTAGTTTCTCAAGTACTTTTCTGAGGTGTTTAGCATGCTCTTCTGCTGATTTCGAGTACACAAGGATGTCTTTGATGAAGACTACAACAGAAGTATCTAACTGCTCACTGAATAGTCGGTTCATTAAATCCATGAACTTAGTTGGTGCGTTCGACAAACAGAATGGCATCACTGTGAATTCGTAGTGGCCATATGTCATATGGAATGCCGTTTTCTCTATGTCTTGCTCTCTGATAGCAATCTGATGATACCCGGATCGGAGGTCAATCTTGGAGAAGACTGAAGCTCCTTTCAGGTGGTCGAATAGGTCGTCGATGCGTGGCAATGGGTATTTATTCTTAACGGTGACCGCATTCAATTCACGGTAGTCGATGCAGAGTCAGAGGCTACCGTCCTTCTTCTTAACGAAGAGGACCGGTGCTCCCCAGGGTGATACACTCGGGCGTATGAACCCTTTGTCAAGAAGATCGCGCAACTGCTCCTTGAGCTCAGTCATTTCTGCTGGTGCCATACGGTACGGTGCCCTAGCAATGGGACCAGTACCAGGCAGGAGATCAATCGCAAATTCAACAACTCTCTGAGGTGGCATACCAGGTAGCTCCTTCGGGAATATATCGGGGAATTCTGATACAACTGGTACATCGTCACTGAATTCTGGATCTCTCTCTAGATCATGTACATAGCATAGGTATACAACGTGCCCCTTTCTGAGCTCCCGGTACATAGCCATAGTGGAGATAACTGTAGTCGAAGGCCCTCTCAGTCTCTGGCAGTATGAAACGGTAACCCCAGACGGACTCTTGAGAAGCAATCTATGCTTGGCGTAGAGGATTCGCCCCTTGTGCCGCTCCAACCAATTCATCCCGACTATTAGATCGAATCCCAACCCGTTAAATTCGATGAAGGAGATGGGAAACTCTTCGCCCTTGATTCGGATCATGGCTGCTTTGTAATATTTGGTACATCGTACTCGCTCATTCGACGGGAGAGTAACCAAGAAGTTCGGTAGCTCATCCGCGTCTAGCCCCAACCTCTTCGCAAAAGATGGCGAAACGAAGGTGTGAGAGGCGCCGGAGTCGAATAATACTGAGGCATCAATGTCGTTCACTGGGAAGGTTCCCATTAGAATGGTGCCGCTCTTATCGGCTTGTGCTTCGGTGAGGATACTCAGGTTACTTTCGGTACCGAGTCCACAACCTAATGATTCATAAGATTATAAGAATTGGTGGTATAACGCAAGTGGAATTTAATAACCAACACTGCCTTTATTGAATAAACCAACCATCATACATATTGTGTCTCTAATACACATTACTAATTGTACGGTATGAAACGTATATCAGCAAGTGTACTGGTCTGTCGTAGCAAGTTTTCCTAGGTAGTATTCTCTAGGTTATCGAACCAAAGGAGGTTGTGTCTAGTTTAATCTTTAATTGATCTAACTAATAAACTGAAGGAAAAGTAACAATAATAGATTGGGGGTTTGATTACAGAAAATAAACAATTAATTAACACAAAAACAATTAAAAGTGATTTTCTAATAAATCTAAAGGGTGAATCCTGGTTTACTACTTCTTCCTAGTTTATCAATTCCCTTCTTGAGTGTTTTCTAAATTCTAGATTGCAACCTCAGATCTAAATTAATCTAAAACCGGTCTCCCGCAAGATAGATTCTTACTAGCAATTCTCAAATCCTAACTCTTGTTACGAACTTACAAATTAACTAGTAGCATTAACGGTTCATCTGGTTTCTAGTCAGCTAATCCCCAGGAATTGTCATCTGTAGTTTCTGAAATACCCTGAACTTAAATATAGTGATTAAAATTATTTTAATAAGTATTTAAGGGCCTAATAATGCCTAAGTAATATTGGTAAGGAAAATAAATCCAAAAGAAATGAAGAAAACGCTTAAAAAGCGAAAAATGCTAAATAAGCGTTATATAACCATAGGAGGTACGAGACCTCGGTTAGAGTATTATGTGGATTCCTAAGGCTTATTCATGCCTAATTAATATATGGGAACAAATCCCAAAGAAAACTGATCCTTAAAACGGATTAAAAACACAAACAAACCTTATAGCGTGTTTTTCGAGGAAACCGGGAAAACGCGTCTTTAAGCGGGTTAAATAGACTCGTAACAATTTTGGGCAACCAAATAGTCATTAATAAACATTAATGAAGGTCTAGGACCAATAAAATCAATAAAATGAGAAAATAGTAAAAACTGTAAAAAACGAGAAGTTGTGGGGTGAGAGTGTAAATAAACTAAACTAGTGTGTCCACTTTTGAAATAAAAAAAATTAAAATGATGTGTGTGAGCTATTTGGCCGGCCAGCTTAATCCTCCCCCTCTCACACACATGATAAATAAGTAAATAAAGAAAGAAAAAGAAAGGAGAAAAAGTAAAAAGTACAAAAAAGTAGAAAAACACTCTCTCACCTCTCTTTTCCTCTATTCTCTCTCCTTCCCTTGCTGCCTTCCCCACCGTGAGCCCCCATTCTCCCTTCTGTCCAGGCGATTTTGAATCTCCCCAAATATACAACAATGGCTTCTCCTCTTCTCTTGCATGCTCCATCTCCATGTGAGCTCCAAATATAAAAATAATTACATATTCTTACTCTCCTCATCATCCTCTACACTTCTCTCTTTTCAAAATCCAAAAATGAGGAAGTTCATCTCCATGGGTTTTCCCCATTCAAAGAGAAAATAGCATCAATGGGTAGCTTGGAGTCTCCTCTCTCCATTAAGGTAAAAATCTACATGAAAAACTAATGTTTTCACCATCTCCTTTCATAACCGATTTTTACGCCTATGTAATGCCTTGTTTTCTCTATCTCTTTTGAGTATAATCCCAACCTTGCAATGGTGGTGGAATCACCTTCTTGAACTAAGGGCTAAAACCCCTCCTAAAATACCCCAAAGGTAAAGCCTAAAATTAGTGTTCTAAGCATTTCTATGAATTAGCATTAATCTAAGGGTTAGTGTTTTAACTACAATTGTTTTTGTGTGCTTTGGGTGATGGGAATGGAGTTTGGCAACTCCATTCCCCATATGGCCGGTTTTGTGCAAGAAAGAGAGGAAGAGGAGAATTGGAAAAGAAAGAAGGAAATAAGAGCTTAAGGTAAGAGCTCTTTCTTAAATGCTAATTTTAAATGCATTAGAGTAATGGGAATGGGTAAAACAAATTAAAGAACCCAAAATATTTTATTAGTATTGTAGTTATGGAAGTTTAAGTATTTGTGAGTAAGTATGTGGATTGTAGGCCTTAGAGCCAAATAATTGTGTATGAGTATTAGTATTATGCTTTGATGAAGTATTGATGTATTGAGTATTGATTTGATTGCTGGTAGGACCCTTGAATGGGTGTGGCTAGATTAGGAATGAATTTGATGAGGAAGTATGTGTGTGGATAAGTGGAAATTGTAGGTGAGCTATGGCAAAATTTTAGTAGGAAAATGTGCATTTATGGGTGACTTGGTGAATGGGAGAACCAAGGTGTGTATTGGAGTTAGTAGAGATGTTTAGTAACTATGGAATGGTGGTTATAGTATAAGAATGAAAGGGTATAAAATCTGTAGCAAGAGGTATTGAATTGCATTGGAGAAACTAGGAAAAATTAGTGTACAAGAGTTGGTGAAATGAATGTTGGACTTGGGTATAGATAGTGTAGTTGCTTGTAAAGGAATTGGAATGGTAAAATGAAGTTAGAACAAAGTGCTAAAATGCAAAGAGAAGTGTAGGAATGCACAAGTGTGCAAAGTGTGGGAATGAGAATGGAAATTTGTAGAATTTGAGCAAGAAGTTGAGTAAGTATTGGACCATGGATTTAAGGAGTTTTAGTGAGTGTTTAAGTGTGTTTAAATATGTACAAAACATGTGGAAAGATTATGGAATTATTGGAGGTGGATTAAGGGTTGATTAGGGGTTGAAAAATGACCTTAATAGCAGTTTTTAGTAGGGTCCGGGACTTAGGATATGTACCAAGTCCCGGACCACTTCAAAAAAAGGCCCGAGAGTGAATGCAAGAATTGGTCGGGACTTAAGTCCAGGGCCAAGTCCAGGACCAGGTGTAAAAATAGGCCGAAAGTCAAGTGTTGGTCCGGGACTTAGGGTCCGGACCAAGTCCCGGACCACCCCCAGAATTCAGCAGAGAGTGTTTTTAAGGGTTCTAAACATGGGGGATTGATTGGTAATGGTTTTATAAGTTGTGAAGGCCTTGTTTGGTGACCTTTAAAGGCCCTAAGAAGTGTAAACAAGTTTGAGAAGTAATTAAGAAAGTTTTAAGTTTAAGAACATTAAGCTAAACCGAAATAACGGGATAACAGGGTAAGTACGGGAGTAATAATTATGTATGTATTGTAATACTTAGTATTGGTTGAACCATTTGGCATGTAGTCATTGGTTTGAGACTAGGACTCGAGGAACAAGTAAAGACTGAGGAACAAGGAGACGCCGGTAAAGTAAATTTTAGGGAAAAAGGTATGATTTCTTCATGCCCTGTATCCTAATCTGGTTACCCCGATTTGTGTGCTTATTTGATCACCTAAATAAGATAAATGCATGAATCGGACTATATTGCACTTACTTGTGCTTGATTTATGTGTTCTTGGTATTTATTGTCTTGAACACTAGTTTGTATAATTCATGAAATATATGGATGAAGATGAAGTGTATTTGTAACTTGTAGTGTACTTGTGTATAGTATTGTATTTCGTATGGATGTATATATGAGCAATGAATTGTATTATTGTGGCTTGGATGTGTGACTTCTACTAATTCCTAACTACCTAACTTCTAACGTAAGTAATAAGTAAATTGGAATGAGTAGAAGTCCGATATAGCTTCGGCCACGCGTGAGGATGAGGAGACACAAGAGGTTGGATCCGATTCCTGGTTCTTAAACTCGTCCACGGCCCAAACCCCTTAAATGGGTAGCATCCTGGATTGGTGAACCAAGTAAATCCCGGTGGTGGGACAGAGTAGTCCCCTGGCCGGAGGTCCCGACGACTTAACATGAGTAAGAGTAAGTAAGTAAGTAAGTAAAGTATGAGTATGTATGCGTAAGTATGGTGTAATGAGTAAAAGAGTAATCTCCACCCGATTAACCCGGGTGGACAAAAAGGAGCTAACAAGTATGGTGCATTGTGTATGTATTGTGTATGTATTGTATATGTATTGTGTACTGTGGATTTCGGGAAAGGTAGGTATGTATCTGTTGGCTTGCATGGTTTACCATGTATGTGTTGAAGTGTATGTATTGAAGTGTATGTATGTATTCCTTGCGTAAAAGTATTGTAGTATTATGTATGTAAGCATGTATGCATGTATGTATTGTAAAATGAATTGCATGTATTCGACCAAGTGGTCGGCGTACCCTCACTAGTACGCGGGATATGCGGTTATCATATTCAGCGTAAGCTGAGCCCCTCGGGGCACCATTTTTAGTGTGCAGGTACCCGAAACGGATATGATCACATTAAGAGACCGACAACTATACTTGGATAGCTAAGAGCAAGATATAGTTAGTAGTGCATGGTAGGAGACTTGTAGCCTTGAATGTAGAAATGTACCAAGGAGTACACCTTTAGTTACTGAAAGTATGTAGATGTGAGGAATGGGTAGATGTAGACCCTCAATGAGTATATAGGAACTTGGAAGAAGCATTGTATCTGTATTTGGTACCTAATAAACTCGGTTATGTATATTGTATTGTATGGTATTGTAAGGGAGTAATGTGTTGAATGGAGCATAGTAGTATTTGATTGGTAAATGGAGTATGTATTGTAGATGTGTAGTACTCTGGATTCCGGTCCATCAGACCGATGCTGTATGTAGTAGTAGTAGCCTTGTTAGTCACGTGGGTGACTAACGGCATTGTATCACCACCGTGTGTATGCAAGTATCCGCTGCGTGTATCTGGATGTGTAAGGGGATTGGACGACAATGACGGTATTAGCGGTAGGGGTGTTACAGTTTCACTGGTAATATTCCTATGGTCTAATGAACGCCGCAGTTTGCACTTATAAGCAATTCATACCAAATAAACTCAAGCAATAATTAATCACAAGAGAATTCAATGAATAACTAGGAACAAAACTACAATCTATATATAATTTATATTTAACAACTCAGAAAGAAAAACAATAAACTAGTTGCCCATAATAAAACCAGAATTCTAACAACTACTCAGACATCGGAGACAAAGAAATAATAACAATATTAAAGAGATTAGAAAACGTCATCTAATTGAAGAATAATGACGAATCCAGTCTCTAGCTTCTGCTCCAGTTTGTCAAAATTGTCTGATGTGTCTCCTTCTGTCTATCTCTTGCTCGTCTACCTGCGCGGCTCTGTGCTAGAACTGCTCGCGGCTGAGGTTGAGAATTCTCTTCAATCTCGCATATTATCGTGTGCTGAGTTCTCTTCGAATGTCTAATGTCTCTCCCCTTTTATATTCATCTGCACGAATATCTACATACTCCATGTGCATCCACATGTGTTGGGCCGATGATTCATTTGATCCCATCCATGAGTATAAGTTTTTATTAATCTCTTCATGTGCATGGATTATGTAAGAGAATGAATAATTAATGTGGTCTTCTTTTCATATGTTGCAACCGTCTTCAATTTTTGTCACGAGTCCAAGATTGCGGCTCACTTTATTCCTCTGCATGCGGCCCACCAATTGTTGCGCCTCTGTAACATGATGTGTGCATCATGTGTGCATGAGATAATTCTTCATGTAGAAACAGTGTGGTGCGCTGCAAGATTTATCAACCCATCTCTCCATGTCTCACGACGGTTTCTTTCTTTTTATATTAATTCCCCCTCTGCAAGTTTACTGCGCCTCTGAATTCTCTACCCAAGATGCCATCGTCTGTGAGTGTATGGCCGAAGACTTGGACGTCTCCAACTGCCCAATCTCATGAATGCATGGCCCATGATGTATGCATGCATGTCCAGCCATCAAATGAAGACTGCGGCCCTCAATTCTGTTTGTCGGCTGATAACTAAATGATGTAGTCATGATATTGATGAGCCCAAAGTTCAAAAGACGTTCACGTGCATGTCTTCTACATGAGTGCATGTCGGCCCAACAAATATGAAGTCCATCATGGCTGTTCATGTCCTTCTTTTTATTCAAATGTCTACGCCTGGAATGCTATCTCACGTGCATGCCTCTGTTTTGTCGGCCCGGCTCCAGACATGCTCTGCGTGCACGGCGTGTATGTATATGTTGAATACATAGTTCACATGCATGGCTGTTATTGATGTCTGCAGCAATGAATGGGTGTCCATAAGTCTGCGCCTCTGAATTGGTCCAAGTCGGCCAAGGATGTACACGCCCAGAGTGCATGGCTCCAACTCGCCATCGACATGCAGCCCATGTCAGGTCCAATAATTGTAACATGATCTGCATCGCTGCTGAATATTAACCGTTAAATTCTCGACATGCGCTCCTAAGCTATTTTTTCAGTATTTTCATCTGTTTTTAGCATAAAACCACAAGTAAGGGAAGTTATTCCAATATGACATAAAATAACATACAAGTAAGGAATTTATCATATAAACCAATAAAATATTAATCATATTAAGCATAGAAATATAGATAAATTCCGCACTTATCAACTACCCCACACTTAGCTTTTGCTTGTCCTCAAGCAAATAAAGAATATAGCTGCTCCAAACAGAAACATTAAACTCCAGGATCGAACATAAGCAGAAGGAAAACAAGCAAAATGACAATCAGAAAAATTAATCTGCTCTAAGCTATCAGTTTTCGCAAACAGTGAATAAAGAATAATTTTAATAAAAGCATGGATAAACTGAATTGCAGAAACTGAAACACAGATTAGCTCAAGACCTTCCTCCAATTTCATTCCATTACCCTTTGGATGACAAGGGGTGTGAAGTAATGTCTTATTCCGTAATACCTTTCAACACCACGCACTCATGATCAAAAACTAAAAAAAAACTGCAATTGAATATTTCGTATGCAAAAACTTTTCTTTGTCAAGAAATAAAAACAAACGATTTATTTAATTAATTGCATAGCTGTTCCTTCACCCAGACTTTTCTCTTTATCCATGTAACGGCTTTGGGTCAACTATCCCAGATAACAAAACCTTAGGTAGATAGGTGATAAAGCACCCCGAGGACTTAATAACCAGATAAAAGAGGCCTGATTCGGTTTAGGAAATTTTTGATCAGAGGAGTACCTTGCCTTATCCTTTCATTCCAAACATTCATATCATTCCCAAGATCCAAAGCTAAACGCATTTGGTCTCCACAATCAGCCAATCCATCAAATTTCAGTGAAAATAGAATAAATTTAAGAAAATAATTTAATCAGACAGCTTTTAAGCAGAAATTTTTTTAAGGTTGTCATCAGGCTCAATTTCAAACTTCCACAGATATTTTCACCCAAAATTAAACATTTAACAACAAAGAGAAGCATATTATTTATCACCAGAAAACAATCAGAAACTAGTGGTCTGAAGTGATAACTGATGGTCACTCCCTACGCCACACTTAAAATGAAACAATGTCCTCATTGTGTGACAAGGCAGGAGTGAAAAACTCAAAGCTCGCATAAAAATATTTATGTCCAAAGGAAATAGACAACCGAGTAGTCATTAACAAAAATTAGAATTAAAAGAAAACAACTAAAACTAGAACTCCCCTGGATTTTGTTGTTGCAATATCTAGAACGACCCCACCCCTCACTTGAGCGTTGCTCAAGTGTTGCAGCCTGGTTGCAGCATCCACAGGAAGCATTCATCTGAAAGAAAGACACTAAAAGCAACCAAAAACTATAAACAGAGTAAAAGATTAATAAACAACAAAACCAGGAAAATAATGATAAAACGAAATTAAAACTGAAATCAAAAACTAACAAAATAAAATATAACACTGGGTTGCCTCCCAGCCAGCTGCCCTTCTTTAACGTCTTTGGCTAGACCATACCTCCTGAGGTCAACCAGGATCGAAAATGAATGTCGATGTGGGCGCCAAAGGGTGGGCGGGGCGGGCATCATATATCTTCATAAAACGTCCTCGATCAAATGGAAATAAAACCTCAACACTCCAAATATAACAGTGTAAACTCCACCTATCATGCGTCAGGTGGTTGTGTTGAGATGGGTGATCCTTGATGTGAAGATCACACTTTGGCTGGTCATCCTTCTCAAATTTAAGGATGTAAACATCCTTGTCATCATGTGGAATCTCAAAGGATGAACCAATAGGAAAATCAACTTCAACAGGGATCAAGGGCTCCTTGAAGTTGACGAGGTAACTTCTCTCTAACAGTTCATTAACAAGTGCAAGCTGGAGGTTGACTGGAAGACACTCTGCCTCAGGTACGGGTGGAGAGGGAATAGACCGGGCAACTTCAGGGATCGAATGATCAAATTAAATCATCCTCTAACTCTTTAGCTGCACTAACTTGTTCAATCTCTAGCTCTGGTCTCTTCATGATCTCCACCTCAGGTGTGTCTACAACTTCAGGGACCGAATGATCAAGCTGCGTATCACTCCACTCAGCTACTGTAGTAGGCTGTTCGATCTCAGGAACCAGTTCACATCCAAGCATTTGTGATATTTCATCTAGATGGGCTTAAATTCTTGCATTACTTTATCGTATCTCCTTCATATCCATCCTGAAGGACTCATGCCAACCGGGGTTTGATTCGCCATGTTTTTTGTTAAAATCTGCAAGAGCAGCTACCAAGCTAGATAGATTACTTTGACATTGTGAACTCTCATGATCCCCTCCACATGTCTGGCAGATAACCCACTGGTTGTAACTTTGTGCAGGATAATAGTGTTCAGGAGACGGTCGTGCTTCAGGAGGACTGGACAATATAAAACTTCTTAGAGCATCCTCCAAACTAGAAGAAACAACTGGACAATAAGCACGGTCGTGGTCTCCTCCACACATTTCGCATACAACCCATTGGTTGTACTATCCAGGCCATCCTCCTGGCGGATTGTAATATCCAGCCATCAAATCAAAGTACCTCGAAATAAAAAGAAAAATAAATTATATACATAAAGAAGAAAATAAAAATAAAAATATGTACATAGCAATAAAATAAATAAAAACAACAATGAACGAAAAGGTAAATAAAATTAAACTAAACAAATTCTTATAAATTAAAATCAAAGAAATAGAAATAACAAAATTAAACAAATAAAAAACCACTGAAAAAAAACAAAACTAAAGAGAACGGAAACAAATAATAAAAACAAACGAACCAGAAATTAAACCAATCTAACAAAATTAAAATTTCATTAAAAAAAAGTAAGATAAACCTTAAAAAACTAATCCTAAAACAAAACGACTATATAAGAAAAAAAATCAAACAAACGTATAAAATTTAATATCAACTAATTAAAAACAAATAAAAAAACTAACAGAAAATAAAACTAAACTAAAAATAAATTAAACAAACAAAACAAAAAACAAAAATAAAAGAAAAGAAAAAAAATAGAATAAAGACTAAACTAAATAACCGTGCCTCCCCGGCAGCGGCGCCAAAAACTTGTACGTTATGAAACGTGTATCAGCAAGTGTACTGGTCTGTCGTATCAAGTTTTCCTAGGTAGTATTCTCTAGGTTATTGAACCAAAGGAGGTTGTGTCTAGTTTAATCTTTAATCTATCTAACTAATAAACTGAAGGAAAAATAACAATAATAGATTAGGGGTTTGATTACAGAAAATAAACAATTAATTAACACGATAACAATTAAAAGTGATTTTCTAACAAATCTAAAGGGTGAATCCTGGTTTACTACTACTTCCTAGTTTATCAATTCCCTTCTTGAGTGTTTTCTAAATTCTAGATTGCAACCTCAGAGCTAAATTAAACTAAAACCGGTCTCCCGCAAGATAGATTCTTACTAGCAATTCTCAAATCCTAACTCTCGTTACGAATTTACAAATTAACTAGTAGCATTAACAGTTCATCTGGTTTCTAGTCAGCTAATCCCCAGGAATTGTCATCTGTAGTTTCACTGGTAATATTTCTATGGTCTAATGAACGCCGCAGTTCTCACTTATAAGCAATTCATACCAAATAAACTCAAGCAATAACTAATCACAAGAGAATTCAATGAATAACTAGGAACAAAACTACAATCTACATAGAATTTATATTTAACAACTCAGAAAGAAAAACAATAAACTAGTTGTCCATAATAAAACTAGAATTCTAACAACTACTCAGACATCGGAGACAAAGAAATAATAACAATATTAAAGAGATTAGAAAACGTCATCTAATTGAAGAACGATGACGAATCCAGTCTCTAGCTTCTGCTCCAGTCTGTCAAAATTGTCAGATGTGTCTCCCTCTGTCTGTCCCTTGCTCGTCTACCTGTGCGGCTCTGTGCTAGAACTGCTCGCGACTGAGGTTGAGAATTCTCTCTTCAATCTCGTATATTATCGTGTGCTGAGTTCTCTTTGAATGTCTAATGTCACTCCCCTTTTATATTCGTCTGTACGAATATCTACATACTCATTGTGCATCCACATGTGTTGGGCCGATGATTCATTTGATCCCATCCATGAGTATAAGTTTTTATTAATCTTTTCACATGCATGGATTATGTAAGAGAATGAATAATTAATGTGGTCTTCTTTTCAAATGTTGCAACTGTCTTCAATTGTTGTCACGATTCCAAGATTGCGGCTCACTTTATTCCTCTACATGTGGCCCACCAATTGTTTGCGCCACTGTAACATGATTTGTGCATCATGTGTGCATGAGACAATTCTTCATGTGGAAACAGTGTGGTGCGCTGCAAGATTTGTCGACCCATCTCTCCTTGTCTCATGACGGTTTCTTTCTTTTTATATTAATTCCCCCTCTGCAAGTTTACTGCGCCTCTGAATTCTCTGCCCAAGATGCCATCGTCCGTGAGTGTATGGCTGAAGACTTAGACGTCTCCAACTGGCCAATCTCGTGAGTGCATGGCCCATGATGTATGCATGCATGTCCAGCCATCAAATGACGACTGCGGCCCTCAATTCTGTTTGTCGGCTGATAACTAAATGATGTAGTCATGATATTAATGAGCCCAAAGTTCAAAAGACCTTCACGTGCATGTCTTTTACATGAGTGCATGTCGGCCCAACAAATATGAAGTCCATCATGGCTGTTCATGTCCTTTTTATTCAGATGTCTGCGCCTGGAATGCTATCTCATGTGCATGCCTCTGTTTTGTCGGCCCGTGTAACACGCCTACCATTAATACAGTGCTTACCGTCCAATCTCCTTGCACATCAGATACACGCAGCGGATACATACTTACATAACGTGGGTGATACAATGCCGTTAGTCACCCACGTGACTAACAAAGCTACTGCTACTACATACAGCATCGGTCTGATGGACCGGAATCCCGAGTGTCACATATCTACCATACATACTCCGTATACCGATAAATGCTACAAACTTCCATTCGATATAATACTTCAAGTACAATACAATATAATCCACATACCGAGTTTACTAAGATCCTTATACAAATATAATACCTCTTCCAAGTTCATACGTACTCACTAAGAGACTACTTACTACCCGTTCCTCACAAGCTACTTGCTTCTAATTACAAGGGTGTGCCTCCGGTCTCCTACCTTGACCATATTCGCTTCGGGTACCTGCACACTAAAAACGTTCCCCCTAGGGGGTCAGCTTTCGCTGCGCATGATAACCGCATACCCCACGTACTAGTGAGGGTACACCGACCACTTGGTCGAATACATGTAGTTCATTTTCATTCAAACATACATGCATACATGCTCTTATACACAGTACAATAATACTTACGCAAGCATACATACATACACTTCATTACATACAAGGAATACAATATAACCATCCAATACATACTTACCTTCTTCCGAATACACATACTCATTACATACACAATATACAATTCTTGTTAGCTTCATTGGTCCACCCGGGTTAATCGGGTGGAGATTACTCTTTTACTCGTTACTTCATACATACGCATACATACTCATGCTCATACATACTTACGGATTCATTCTTACTTACTCTTACTCTTACTCATGTTAAGTCGTCGGGACCTCCGGCCCGCGGACTACTCCGTCCCACCACCGGGATTTACTTGACTCACCGATCCGGGATGCTACCCATTTAAGGGGTTTGGGCCGCGGACCAGCTTAAGAGTCAGGAATTGCAGCCAACCTCTTGTGACTCCGCATCCTCACGCGTGGCCGAAGCTATATCGGACTTCTACTCATTCCAATTTACTCACTTAAGTTAGGAGTTAGGTAGTTAGGAATTAGTAGAAGTCAACATCCAACCACATACACAAATACATTATTCATATACACATCCATGCAAATACGATACAATATACAAGTACACTACAAGGTACAGTTACACATCATCATCGTTCATATATTTCATGAATTATACAAACTATTGTTCAAGACAAATATCGAGAACAATGTAAACAAGCACAAGTAAGTGCAATATAATCCGATTCATGCATTTATCTTATTAGGTGGTCAAATAAGCACACAAATCGGGGTAACCAGATTAGGATACAGAGCATGAAGAAATCATACCTTTCGCCGTTGTACTTGTATCCCAACGTTCCTCCAGTGTTCACAAATCAAATCCTATGATATTCATTCAATCGAATAATTAATCTAACTATCATTAATTTAATTCGATTATCCTTACGTTTCCTAATTCATACTTACTAAGTCATTACATCCCTATACTTACATTTTATTTACTTACTTTTCATTACTTAACAATGGTATACTTACGTATATATGCACATATGTATAGGTGGGTATACATATGCATATATATATATATACTAATCATAATCTTATAGTTTTTTTTTTGACTCGACCGACCTTACCCAGGGTTGGTCCCAAGGTCGGTCGAAGTCAGTAGGATAATACGCTGGAAAAATTACAGGGCCGACCGACCTTGCAAGTCCGGTCCCAAGGTCGGTCCATTCCAGTGAGTTACCTGATGAAATTTTTAGCCCGACCGACCTTGCAAGTCCGGTCGCAAGGTCGGTCCATTCCAGTAGTTTACAAGACGGAAAAATTTTGTGTCAACCGACCTTGCAAGTCCGGTCGCAAGGTCGGTCCATTCCTGTAGGTTACAGACGGGAGAATTTTCTGGTCCGACCGAACTTGCAAGTCCGGTCGCAAGTTCGGTCTATTCCAGAAGCTTTCCCGTCTTTATAAATCTGGGCTCGACCGACCTTGCAAGTCTGGTCCCAAGGTCGGTCCGGCCCAGTATTTGCATTTTTATTTCTGTTTTCAGTTCTATCTTTCACCCATTACTTCCCATTGTTCCTACACCTAATCCCACATGTTTTACCAATAATTAAACCTCTTAATACACCTTAGTTCATCCATCAATTCCTTACTCATTCCTACATCACATACACAATTTCTCCTCGCTTCCTTCCCACACTTACATTAGTTTTCATCCCCCTTATGCTACAGATTTTCGGTTTACCATTTACCATTTATTACTCCCTCTACCAATGCCATTACTAGTATCCTCAATCCATTACTTTACCTCCTAGACACATGTACTACCCATATCCAAGTCGAATCTCCATTTCCGAGGTTACTAACACTAACTCCTTTCCTTATTCCTCCAATGCATTTCACATGCTGTTTGCTACAGATTTTTACACACCCTACTCTCATACTACAACTACCACTTCATCACTACTTAACATACCTCCTCAATCCAATATACACCTTGGTTCTCCCATTCACCAAGTCATTCTTGAAGACATAATTCCTACCAAAATTTCGCCATAGTCTCCCCTGTAATTTTACACTCTCACCACATTGTTTTACTCACATAAATGATCCACACCACCTGTTATAATCAATATCAATATACCCATCTCTCATACCCAAAATACCACACTAACAACATTAAATTCCTGCACTCAACCATTAATTCCCATCCACGTTTCAACAAGTTTTAAATGTCTTTTAAAGGTCCAAAATACTTATATTCTCCAACACATTACACTACTACAACATTACCATTTTCATTACTAATTTCAACTTCTAAAAATCTGTTACATACATGTATATACAAAGTTACACAAAAGAGCATCCTTACCTTGTTTCTCCTTCTAGTTTTCATTCTTCCTCTTGCTTCTTCCTTCTCTCTCTACCGGTTATAGTACTTCACCCAATCTATCATTATAACCCATACATACACACCATTTCAATACTAAAACTAACCCTAAACATTATTTGAGCTTTAATGTAGGTTATAGGGTTTAGAATTTTCATTACCTTGCACGGGTACAAGTGCTGTTTGGAATAGCTCAAGAATAATGTTTCCCACCTTACAAGAGTGCCAAAATCGGCTGGGTACAAGAGGAACCAAACAAGGTTTTAGCTAGATTTTCGTTTTGCCCTTAAGGCTATAAAAAGATGGAGTTTTTAAGAATATTTTTACCTCAATAGAGCTAGGAGAAGAAGGTGGTTCTAATGGTGGTCTTGAAGCTCCAAATGCTCCACACCCATGGAGATGAAAGTTCTCCTTTTCGAGTTTTGAAAAGATAGAAATGTAGCTCTTGATGAGAGGATTCCAATGGTGTAGTTTTTATAATTTTTTAGAGGAGGTTCAAGAGGGTTACAAGATGTGAGAAGATGGAGTTTGTGAGGGGGTCTTCAAAACTCCATGGAAATCGCATGGGGAAGAAGAAAGAAGAAAAGAGAGAGTGTGGGGTGGGGGTTCTACATGAGAGGAAGGAATAGAAATATGAGAGAGAGTGTGAGAGTGTGAGGTAGAATAAAGTAGGTTAGTTTACTTTATTAGTTTTGTTGTTTTGTAAATATGAGAGTGAGTGTGTGAGAGAGTGTGAGAGAGGGAGAGTCCCCATCGGACACACACAGCACACACACATATCACTTTTACTTTTTGTTTTCAAAGTGGACACATAAGTTTGCGTTAATTATGTTTCTACCCCACAACTTCCCGTTTTTGACAGTTTTTACTAATTTCTGATTTTATTGATTTTATTGGCCCTAAAGCTTCACTAATATTTATTAATGATTATTTAGTTGACCAAGATTGTTACGAGTCCATTTGACCCGCTTAAAGTCACGTTTTCCCGGTTACCTCGAAAAACGTGCTTTAAGGTTCGTTAGTGTTTCTAATCCATTTTAAGGATCCGTTTTCTTCGGGATTTGTTCCCATATATTATTTAGGTCTTATTAAACCTTTAAAATCCATATAATACTCTAACCGAGGTCTCATACCTTCTATGGTTATTTCACGCGTATTTAGCGTTTTCCGCTTTTAAGCGTTTCTTTATTTCTTTTGGATTTATTTTTCCTTACTAGTATTAATTAGGTACCATTAGGTCCTTAAAAAAGTATTAGATTAATTTTAATCCCTATATTTAAGTTCGGGGTATTTCAATCTACCCCCCTTAAGAACTTTGTCCACAAAGTTGCTTGAGGTTATAGGTTTACAATGCTTACTCATTCTTACGTGTCTAATACCAAAGCCATACATTCTTCCTCCTTACTAATCCCAAATCCGTCACTCAAGTTCCTACATACTATACCATACCATACCATACTAATACACCATAATTACTCCAATCCATATTACTATCAACCATCCGGTTCCTCATTACAAAATTTATACATACCTACAATGCAAGGCTATTCCCATAGCAATGCAATACACATGCAATCCCGCAGGCACTCAGGTCATCTAGACACGGGACTCCTCTATGTCCCGCTGCCCTTGGAATAATACAACGTAATATACTACTATCTTCTCCCGTACCAGCTTCCAATAAATACTTAGTCTCCAGTCTATGGAAAATCCTTCCCCACGACTACATAGAAATCCTTCTAAAAAATACAACTCCAGATTCCAATTTATATTCATTACTTCTATCCTATGTGTGATTCTTGTGACTGCTTGAGGGGAGCTTCAAGAATCATTCGACCCTGATGTGATCAGCACCAGTGTTGAACTATCTTTCCACTCCAATTTGTGTTCGGTTTCCCCTGATCTGATCAGGATCAAGTTCGGCTTCCCACAGCAGTTTCAACAAGCAAATAATTTTGTTGTTTTCATTTTCTATCTTTTTACTCTTCTAGTCGTGATACAAATTCATACATCTCCAAAGGATGGAATCAGTCCATCAATCATCCTCAATCTACTTCCCAAATACTTTACTCCCGGATTCAATACCTAAGTGCTCATTTCATCGACTATCATCACTTCCATTCACTACTCTTCTTCATCTCAAATATTCTAACTAAGGAATACAGTATTTATGAAATTCAGTTGTTCTCAATTCACTTCAATTGACTTACCTACGAATACACTACTCATGGCTACATTCCTCTACTACTCTTAATCCATTCGTACTACCTCCTTAAGGGTTACAATACTTGTGGAGCTCCGTCCACTACTCATTACTCTTCTTTGCTAATACTCTTACACTGGGTTACAAGATGGGTATATTCACCCTATGGTATTGCATGTCTAATGCTTAGTTACCACAATTTCACTATGAATGAATACATAAGTTTATATAACGTAGGTACCACTTATCGAATAAATTCTCATTTGTGCTATGCACCTTATGGTTTATGTGTTTATTCACAAAACCTCATTAAGCGGTTTTCGCTCTACCCCCTTAAAAGGGATTACACCCACGTAATCTCCCATATGTTAATATTAAACATTGGTTATTTAATTCGGGCAATCTGAAGCGTTTAGCTTTACTACTGTATACTATACAATATGCTCTGGTCAAAGGGTCTTAACCATGCCAATGGTTTAGTCTTTGCACCGAGAATTCCTATATGAGTTTTTTAACTCATAATTAATTCAGTTCTAGCCTATTAGGCTTCAAGGCATTAATAGCCATTCCATTATACTTACTAGGTATGTTATCTCCTAGCTAGGGCCCACTAGCTTCTGCTGCGCGACCCTTATAATCCTAGTATTTTATTGCTCTTTGGTTATTCCAAATGTGCTACTCATCGCCTCTTTATCCCTTCGTTGTGGGAATAAGGTTTACTAACAGTGTGGTATTCTTTTACCGTTGTTTGGACTCAATGAGTTTACGATTGTAACCAGCTCTCTGGTAATCTGCTGCACATGCTATTTGTGCTTCCACGATTGTTCGTTAAGTTCCTCCGACTTATTGTCGGGCGAGGTTAAGTCACTACTTAGCTGTAGTGCTTCCTCTGTTGTCAATAGCTTCTGAATTATACCAGTCCTCCTGGTTCAGTACAAGTGTTCTTTACTTGTATGACCTTGCATTGATATGCGTTGGTCCTAGTGGCTTCCTTAAGTCTCCTTTCACCTTTTGCTCCATTGGGATTCACATTCTGTGATTGTTAGTGTGTTTTACACTCTTCGTGCTTCTTTGGCCTTAGGCCGCACGGTTGGTTGCTAAGCTTGCATAACTGGCTTATGCCATGTTGTTGTGGTGAAAAGAAAGGTCTACTACGGTTTACATTTCCCATATCCCTAGCTACCCATTAGATCATTAGCTGCACAAGTGCAATACCAAAACACCCAGTCATACAGAGTGCAGAGGCGTAAACGCTTGGCAGTAGTCACTTATGTGATAGGAAAGAATATTTCTGTCGGTCATCCCATACCTATGCTCCGTGTCCTTATCTGCTTCCTCATAGCGGTCGCTTGTTGCGTACCGTATTCTTACTCATTGTACAACATTGTTTTTACTGTTTCTGTTACTGTGGTAGTTCCTCTTTACTTATTGCCATTGTCATTGGCACCATTTCCTTATGTGTAAATACACTAGGAGTTTCCTGTGTTCATGTGTATGACGGTTGTCGTAGCATACCGCAATTTATTATCTTCCCAATGTGAAGATGTCTTATTCAACTTAGGTTTCATGTGTAGGTTAGCTTACCTCACAACACTTCCTCATTCATGATATAGTTGCCAACTAACGTGGTTGACCAAGGATGAAGTGGTTTATCGGGTTGCAAGCTCTCTTGAGCGTTGGTCATTCGTGGTGTGCAATGTGCACTCACATTGATTGTTTTTGACAACTATTGTCTTCCAGTGCTGAGCATTGGTTTAGGCTCTAGCTGTGTAGTTTTACTTGTATGTATATTACCAGGACATCCCAAGAAACTTCAAGGGTTTTCTGGTCCCGTTCTCCAATTGGAGGGTATTCTATCACTGACAAGTGAAGGTTCTTGTTGAGGGGTATGCATCCACTCATAAGTCTCGAGACGAGGTTTATCATGTTGGTGTTTATGCAATGGTTCACCACACGCTTGGGTGCATACGGAGTATGCTTACTCCTTAAGTAATAACGGTTTGGAAATCTCATTTCCTTACTTCATCGCCTCTTGGCAATATCTATAAGCGTAGGCTTTACTGTTATAATAGATGGAAGTCTTTCTAAGGGTTCACATTTTCACCACATTGGTGGTCTTCGGTTAACGAGGGGTACCTTCCCTGGGGTTCTTGTAGTGTCCAAGCGTGGACTAGGCCATTGTTGACATTATTACGATTCCCATGCCTCTATGTTACTATTTCTACAGAAGGCATGAAGGTAACTAGGAACTCCGTCAACTGTATACTGGACTGGTGCTCTAGTGACAGTGACACTGAGGTGGCTATTACTCCAAGCCACTCAGGATGTTGGGTTTGAACTGATGGTCCAGTTGTTGATTCTTGTCATATGAGACAATATCTCTCGCAAGTCTTGCTCTCAAATGGTGTGGGTTATGCAACCACTAAGGTTTACATAACGTAGTTGGTTGATGGCTTTAAGCCGTATTGCTGCGAGCTATGCTCTTTGTAAGCTGCTTATACATGTTCCCACTCCTTGTATACCATCATAGGATGGAGATATTACTGGGCTCCATGGCAAGTCGTGACATCACGCTTCCGTTCGTAGGAGACTCTTAGGCAATCTGGTGCTGATCAGTGCCTTTGTAAACTAGGGTATTTCCTGTCAAGTGAAATCCCTTCGGTGTCTTAACCGAGTGCTCGTTCCAGCTCCTGTATTCTTGTCTTGACGCTTTGTTTGACTGTTGTTAATCCAGTCACCCTCAAGGATTGCTCCTGGGTGTTGTTAGATTATGCCGTTACATCCGGCTAATGTTTATGATATGTTATCATTAAGTTATTCCCCTTTTGGGTTATAACGTCTCCTGTCGTTGGGTAGACCGTCTGTACTTGCTCCCAGTGCTTGAGACTAGGTTTAAATATCCTCTCCAATTATGGATTGTGCTTCGTAGTAACCTTGTGATTGCTCTTGGGAGTTCTGTCCCGTTTGTTGATGTAACACCCCTACAACGCTCCTATCATCTACCGAAATCGCAGCGGAAATAACCGGCCAAATAATAACTAACGCTTTGGTGTTACAACGCCGTTAACCACCCACGTGGTTAACTAGGCAGAATAAATACAAGAGTATCGGTCTGATGATCAGACTCCCGAGCATAGTATCTAACATCCATATATAAACATAACCAACCATACCGAGTATTTAATTTACACACACCTTTAAACCATAATCACCCACCACTGTATAACCACAGTATCAAAATGTAACGCCTCGGGAGCACAGGCGCATCCCGGGCTCCACTACCAACATGTCCAAAAGTACATCAACAAACTAGGACCTAGAGCCACTCTGCCTCTTCGATCCTCATCCTGCAATAAAAATATGGAGCCCCCGAGGGGGTCAGCACCTTTGCTGGTATGGCTAACGCACAGCCCATCGACTACCGGGATACGCGCAACCAATTGTCATAATAACATGGCATTCATTTTAGAACATCCAACATATATATATACCATAGCATAGCAAGGGAAATTGCATAGCATCACAACATCAATACATAACACCACAAAATCGGTTCTCACAAGGAACCTTCCACCATAGTTAGTATACCATGAGAGCCTAGGGATTTTTACCAATTCCATGTTAAGCTCGTTACCATCCTCGTTTCCGTCCGGTTATATAGAACGGTTAACTTATACCAAAGGCGTGTCGGATATAGTAATCCCAAGCACACCGAAATAACATACGTATGCCCCTATGGCCCGACGTGAGTCAGTATCTAGCTTTGGATAAGCTAAGGGAAGGTAGAAACCAAATTGGAATACCACCTATACATACACCAAGAGAGCCGAACCAGATATGATATCGACCCCCATCCATCACACGCGTGGCCGGAACAACCGGACTCCTCACTCCCCCGGTTAGCACTTGTTAGTGATCACACAACATTTTGTTAAGTCACATACAAGCAAACATTTAGGTCTTGTTAGACAACCAAGGGAAAGGAGTCATAACCTTACATCATCATAATGTATAACAACTGTAAACTCTTTTCATGCCTTAATCTTATAAGGTCGTAACACGCAGAAAAACAAACAACACAGCCGGTGTAAACCGGTAGGCAACAGACTGCAAGAAAACCATACCTTGGTCCTTGCCTTGTTTCGTTCCCACCTTGAGAGAATCCTATACACATTAGTAAGGTCGGTTAATTATTTATTTAACTTCACACTTACTAAGTATTCACATGATTGTATGACATGTTTTAATGTCTACCTCACCCTAGGTTACCTTCATTATACATCCTAGGGTTAACTACATAAGTCACATTCTTTCTTTTTTTTTTTTTTTACAAGTTTAGGTCCGACCGGACTTGCCGACCGGACTTGGATTCCAGAGAGTTTCTCCCCTTCGGAAATTCAGCCCGACCGGACTTGTCAAGTCCGGTCCCATGTCCGGTCGATTCCAGTAACTCAATCCGTACAAAATTTCTACTCCGACCGGACTTGTAAGTCCGGTCCTATGTCCGGTCCATTCCAGAGAGTTTATTCTCTTTGTAAATTTAGCCCGACCGGACTTGTCCATGTCCGGTCCTATGCCCGGTCCATTCCAGAAGCTAATTCTCGCAGGGTAAACAGGTCCCACGAGCTTGCAAGTCCAGGTCGCAAGGTGACGGTCGGCCACAAATCTATGTTTTCCTTTTCACATTCAACTCAAACTTCATCCCATATAACCTAGTACTCCCTAACCTCATTTGGGCACTTTAAACACAACTCAAGACACCCTTAAACACTCATAAAACTCATTTTTAATTCCTTAAGCCTTTACTTATCCCTTCACAAAATTCCTAACATTACAATATTTTCTCCTAGTTTTCCAAGTGGTGTTTCATACCTATGATAACTACTATCCCAAAATGCTTTCTCCTTAACTTAACATCATCTCCCAAGCACCATCTTTCACAAACCATTTCCTGTATCCTTCTTGAAAACTCTTTTCCTAGTGTATACCTCTCCTCATTTTACCAAAGTTTGCCTAGGTATTTACCTAAGTCCCAAAGTGACTTTGGTACCTACTAAATCTCAAGATCATGCCTAAGTCCTTATTACACTCTAGAATACTTCTTAGTCATCAAAATTCCTTTAAAACATCATGAACTCCTCATTCATTTCTAAGTTTTCTAACTCACCAAACCTTATGTAAACACTTAGAACTTCTTGCTTCTTACCTAAATTTTGGACATGGGTTCCCTAGAACATTACTAAGCCTAAACACTTTACCTTCTCTTTAAACACACAAGAACATCTAAAATCACCAAGAACACTCTCTTACACAATTTCACCAATTTACACCACATTACAATATAGTGCATAATTTAAATTGCATGGCACTTAGGCCCTTAAAATGCATGGCTCTTAGGCCCTAAAGTGCTTAAATCATAAACACTGAATTCCACAATATATATGCCTTTAACCTGCAAATACACTCAACACACATATGCCCTTTACTAGTCTCTTGAGAACACTTTACTAAGTCATTCACCATTTGCTCTTTAGGTAGTGTTTAATAAGCATTTATAAGCTCATTTCTCCTAAGGCATTTAAACAACATTTAAGTTAGTAGATTTACCTCTTTTTCCCAAAACACTTCCTTCTTGATTCCTTACAAAACCGTATATGGTATTTGGTTCCTTGTCAAGTTCTAGACAATATACAAACACCATAATGAGTATTCAAGCTTTGAGCTTCATCTCATTGTAAACCCTAATTTGACATTGTTTCAAAAACATTAATGTAGTTATTTTACCTTGATCTTTGAAGGGAGTTTGGATATATAACAAGAGAGGACTCCACCTAGTCCATGAAGAGTTGAAATGAAGCTAGAACAAAGTCACACCAAGAGCTATATCAATGTGTATTTTCGGACATGACAAAAACAAGGAGGAAACTTGATTTTTCTTTGAGATTCCTTACCTAGAAGCAAAGGAGATCAACAATATGTCAAAATACAAGCTCAAGCTCCTTCAATGGTGGAACACCTTGGCACCGAAATGGAGCTCTTGGAGTTTTAAGAAGATAGGAATGAAGAGCTTGATGAGAGGAAGAGATTGGTGGTCTTGTTTTTGATTTGGACAAATGAGCAAGATTTAACAAGGGATCAAAGTGAGAGTTCTAATGGTGTGATGGTATTACCGTGAGAGAACAAAGAAGAAGGAAGAAGAGAGGTGGGAAACCGTGTGAATGAAGGAAAGAAATGAGAGAATGAAGATAGAACTTACTTTTAAGAAGATATTGTAGTATAAAGTAAAAAGTAGTTTTACTTAGTTTGCTTTAATTACTTATTACATTAACTAGAGAGTGGTGAGTCACCACACTTATAAAAACCGGCCCCCTTTATTAGTGTGAGGGCATTTAGTCTTTGTTTGTCAATTTAATTACTTAACATAACATATGTTATAAACTAGCTTGTAAAAGTACTATTCACCTAAACAAGGCACTTAGAAGTGAAATTTTTGATTTCCCATTAATATAGCCACCCAAATGTGATACTATATAGTACACATATATTTAAGAGTAATGATGGACATTTAGCCATTCAAACCCATTACAAGACAATTTTTCAAAAATGTGCTTTAAGACTTCTTAAGCACATTTTGTGTTTTAACTTGTTTTCAAGCTTGGTTTTCTTTGGTAATTGATTTAATATGTTCATTAGTATATAATGAGGTCTTGGTAAGTTCATTAGGTCTTACCTAAGCCTACTCCAAGCTTAGAGCACATTTTAGCTCTTATTGACTTTAAAGCACATTTGTGTTTGCTTTTGTTTAAATTTGTTTACTAGTGTTTTTAAGACTCTTTTTAGTCTTAATAAATCATGTTTTAATGTTTAATCAACATACCAAGGTTTGGGGTATTTCAGTTGAGCATTGTGGTGTTCACGTTAGGCAACTGCCTTACTGTGTTTAGGCTGGGTATACCTTCCAGCTATCACGTATTTGTTTGGTGTCCTCGAGACATATCCAATGTCTATACTTACTAATCTGTGCTTTTTGCACTTCTTAGTCTTCATTCCTTACCTTCAGATGGATTCTCTGAGTTCCTTACACTTGTTCCTTAACTGAGTTTCCTTCTCCTTGATTGTCTGCGGTGTCCAGTCGTTCTGGTTAAAATTTACTCATGGTCCGTAGAACGGAGTTGACTACTTCCCGTGTTTCGTACCCTACATGTATACAAACGTGGGGTACCATGTTGATACGTTACCACTTACCCAACTATATGTCAGGCCCGCAAGCTCCTTCGGAGTGCGGTTGTCCCACATCCGTAATTGGGTACACTTGTAGTGTTCGTCACATGCCTAGGTGAAGTATTCTGTTGCCAACTCCTCTTGTATCATTCTATGATACTCACCGTAATTATGTTGGTACGGTTTTTTAAAATCCAAGGTTTTAAAAGAAGGTTGGGGTTTTGAAAGAAAACTTGGTTTGAAAATTATGGTCCGGTTTAAAAGGAGTTCTTCATGGCATAGCCATGTTCGAAATCTTGACCAAGTCCAGCTTCTCGCTGACTGGTATACTCTAAATACAGTGGTCGGGCCGTTAGGCCTTTCCAAGGTTCCATTCCTTCTGTTTCAGGATTTGTGATCCCATAGTTGCTTCATTGTAGTCACAGTACATTACTATGTACCTGTGGTGTGTTAGAGTTTCTTTACGTATCTCTGTCCTTACTACACTTGCCGTGGCAAGTGCATGGTACTGGTGGTTTTTGGGTAATCCTATACCAATCTTGGTAGGGTTTCCGATTGCATTCGGTAGTCTTGTCGACTCTTCCTTTGGTCTTATTGATCTACAGTTGGTATACTCGATCCTTTAGGTAGCTTCTTGGTGGTCTAGACATGGCTGTCGTAGATCTGGGTACTTCTCCAATCCTTGGAGACTCCCGTTGATTTGGTCTAGCGTTATTCCTTGTTGCTCGTTCCCACACACCTATTGTGGTTATTGAGCCTTAGCTTGCTTGGGTACTACTCTCGTAGTCCTACCGGATTATATCCCGTGGATGTCCTTGTAGCTGTATAAGCTATGTCGGCCAGGTATTGTAACCTTTTGGCGGTTGTACTTTCGGAGTTAATCGCTTCTGACTATGTCCTTAGTCAGTTGGTATACCGTTGGTGGTATTATTTAGCTACAGCTGCTCCGCAGCCTTGTGTCGCGGGTTCCATTACTACTCCTTTTTCCATTTCGTTGTGCGGTTAGTGCTTCCTTCCCGCTGTTGGTTGGTTAGCTAGGTTTCGCGACTGCTGAGCACGTCGCCCCATGCTGTTGTAAGTTGCAGCCTCCTTGTGATTGGAGTGCTCGTCCTACCGCTATTAAGTGCGGGCATTGTTGTTCAACCGGGATCCATCTCCGGGACTTCCAGTTCTCGGCATCTACTACGTGTCGGTTCTTGTTTACCGTGTGATTGTTTCACAACTGCCAGATCGGGTTTTCCCGAGGATGAGGAGGCTTCTCTTCTCCCTGGCATCTTTTCCCAAGTTATACAGTGGGGCATGTGGAGGGCGGGTCTGGTATTGTAGGTTTCCGGTACTCACCGGTAGTTTCTAATTAGCATATCTCTAATGCTAACACTCAGCCCTTAGCCCTAAGCTTCTAATTCCTAACTCGGTATTCCTAAACTCGGTATTTCCAGTCATCAGAGCGAAGTTCTGATACCACTTTTTGTAACACCCCTACCATTAATACAGTGCTTACCGTCCAATCTCCTTGCACATCAGATACACGCAGCGGATACATACTTACATAACGTGGGTGATACAATGCCGTTAGTCACCCACGTGACTAACAAAGCTACTGCTACTACATACAGCATCAGTCTGATGGACCGGAATCCCGAGTGTCACATATCTACCATACATACTCCGTATACCGATAAATGCTACAAACTTCCATTCGATAGAATACTTCAAGTACAATACAGTATAATCCACATACCGAATTTACTAAGATCCTTATACAAATATAATACCTCTTCCAAGTTCATACGTACTCACTAAGAGACTACTTACTACCCGTTCCTCACAAGCTACTTGCTTCTAATTACAAGGGTGTGCCTCCGGTCTCCTACCTTGACCATATTCGCTTCGGGTACCTGCACACTAAAAACGTTCCCCTAGGGGGTCAGCTTTCGCTGCGCATGATAACCGCATACCCCGCGTACTAGTGAGGGTACGCCGACCACTTGGTCGAATACATGTAGTTCATTTTCATTCAAACATACATGCATACATGCTCTTATACACAGTACAATAATACTTACACAAGCATACATACATACACTTCATTACATACAAGGAATACAATATAACCATCCAATACATACTTACCTTCTTCCGAATACACATACTCATTACATACACAATATACAATTCTTGTTAGCTTCATTGGTCCACCCGGGTTAATCGGGTGGAGATTACTCTTTTACTCGTTACTTCATACATACGCATACATACTCATGCTCATACATACTTACGGATCCATTCTTACTTACTCTTACTCTTACTCATGTTAAGTCGTCGGGACCTCCGGCCCGGGGACTACTCCGTCCCACCACCGGGATTTACTTGACTCACCGATCCGGGATGCTACCCATTTAAGGGGTTTGGGCCGCGGACCAGCTTAAGAGTCAGGAATTGCAGCCAACCTCTTGTGACTCCGCATCCTCACGCGTGGCCGAAGCTATATCGGACTTCTACTCATTCCAATTTACTCACTTAAGTCAGGATAGGAGTTAGGTAGTTAGGAATTAGTAGAAGTCAACATCCAACCACATACACAAATACATTATTCATATGCACATCCATGCAAATACGATACAATATACAAGTACACTACAAGGTACAGTTACACATCATCATCGTTCATATATTTCATGAATTATACAAACTATTGTTCAAGACAAATATCGAGAACAATGTAAACAAGCACAAGTAAGTGCAATATAATCCGATTCATGCATTTATCTTATTAGGTGGTCAAATAAGCACACAAATCGGTCGGGGTAACCAGATTAGGATACAGGGCATGAAGAAATCATACCTTTCACCGTTGTACTTGTATCCCAATGTTCCTCCGGTGTTCACAAATCAAATCCTATGATATTCATTCAATCGAATAATTAATCTAACTATCATTAATTTAATTCGATTATCCTTACGTTCCTAATTCATACTACTAAGTCTTTACATCCCTATACTTACATTTATTTACTTACTTTTCATTACTTAACAATGGTATACTTACGTATATGCACATATGTATAGGTGGGTATACATATGCATATATATATATATATATTGACTCGACCGACCTTACCCAGGGTCGGTCCCAAGGTCGGTCGAAGTCAGTAGGATAATACGCTGGAAAAATTACAGGGCCGACCGACCTTGCAAGTCCGGTCCCAAGGTCGGTCCATTCCAGTGAGTTACCTGATGAAATTTTTAGCCCGACCGACCTTGCAAGTCCGTTTGCAAGGTCGGTCCGATCCAGTAGTTTACAAGACGGAAAAATTTGTGTCGACCGACCTTGCAAGTCCGGTCGCAAGGTCGGTCCATTCCAGTAGGTTACAGACGGGAGAATTTTCTGGTCCGACCGAACTTGCAAGTCCGGTCGCAAGTTCGGTCCATTCCAGAAGCTTTCCCGTCTTTATAAATCTGGGCTCGACCGACCTTGCAAGTCCGGTCCCAAGGTCGGTCTGGCCCAGTATTTGCATTTTTATTTCTGTTTTCAGTTCTATCTTTCACCCATTACTTCCCCATTGTTCCTACACCTAATCCCACATGTTTTACCAATAAATAAACCTCTTAATACACCTTAGTTCATCCATCAATTCCTTACTCATTCCTACATCACATACATAATTTCTCCTCGCTTCCTTCCCACACTTACATTAGTTTTCATCCCCCTTATGCTACAGATTTTCGGTTTACCATTTACCATTTATTACTCCCTCTACCAATGC
Organism: Limonium bicolor; assembly: GCA_023374045.1. Classification (NCBI taxonomy): domain Eukaryota; kingdom Viridiplantae; phylum Streptophyta; class Magnoliopsida; order Caryophyllales; family Plumbaginaceae; genus Limonium; species Limonium bicolor. The sequence continues at coordinate 74,975,078 of CM041781.1, forward strand.
CATTACTAGTATCCTCAATCCATTACTTTACCTCCTAGACACATGTACTACCTATATCGAAGTCGAATTTCCATTTCCGAGGTTACTAACAGTAACTCCTTTCCTTATTCCTCCAATGCATTTCACATGCTGTTTGCTACAGATTTTTACACACCCTACTCTCATACTACAACTACCACTTCATCACTACTTAACATACCTCCTCAATCCAATATACACCTTGGTTCTCCCATTCACCAAGTCATTCTTGAATACATAATTCCTACCAAAAGTTTGCCATAGTCTCCCCTATAATTTTACACTCTCACCACATTGTTTTACTCACATAAATGATCCACACCACCTGTTATAATCAATATCAATATTACCCATCTCTCATACCCAAAATATCACACTAACAACATTAAATTCCTGCACTCAACCATTAATTCCCATCCATGTTTCAACAAGTTTTAAATGTCTTTTAAAGGTCCAAAATACTTATATTCTCCTACACATTACACTACTACTACATTACCATTTTCATTACTAAGTTCAACTTCTAAAAATCTGTTACATACATGTATATACAAAGTTACAAAAAGAGCATCCTTACCTTGTTTCTCCTTCTAGTTTTCTTTCTTCCTCTTGCTTTTTCCTTCTCTCTCTACCGGTTATAGTACTTCACCCAATCTATCATTATAACCCATACATACACACCATTTCAATAAAAAACTAACCCTAAACATTATTTGAGCTTTAATGTAGGTTTTAGGGTTTAGAATTTTCATTACCTTGCACGGGTACAAGTGCTGTTTGGAATAGCTCAAGAATAATGTTTCCCACCTTACAAGAGTGCCAAAATCGGCTGGGTACAAGAGGAACCAAACAAGGTATTAGTAGATTTTCGTTTTGCCCTTAAGGCTATAAAAAGATGGAGTTTTTAAGAATATTTTTACCTCAATAGAGCTAGGAGAAGAAGGTGGTTCTAATGGTGGTCTTGAAGCTCCAAATGCTCCACACCCATGGAGATGAAAGTTCTCCTTTTGAGTTTTGAAAAGATAGAAATGTAGCTCTTGATGAGAGGATTCCAATGGTGTAGTTTTTATAATTTTTTAGAGGAGGTTCAAGAGGGTTACAAGATGTGAGAAGATGGAGTTTGTGAGGGGCTCTTCAAAACTCCATGGAAATCGCATGGGGAAGAAGAAAGAAGAAAAGAGAGAGTGTGGGGTGGGGGTTCTACATGAGAGAAAGGAATAGATATAGGAGAGAGGTGTGAGAGTGTGAGGTAGAATAAAGTAGGTTAGTTTACTTTATTAGTTTTGTTGTTTGTAAATATGAGAGTGAGTGTGTGAGAGAGTGTGAGAGAGGGGGAGTCCCCATCGGACACACACAGCACACACACATATCACTTTTACTTTTTGTTTTCAAAGTGGACACATAAGTTTGCGTTAATTATGTTTCTACCCCACTACTTCCCGTTTTTGACAGTTTTTACTAATTTCTCATTTTATTGATTTTATTGGCCCTAAAGCTTCACTAATATTTATTAATGATTATAGTTGACCAAGATTGTTTCGAGTCCATTTGACCCGCTTAAAGTCACGTTTTCCCGGTTACCTCGAAAAACGCGCTTTAAGGTTCGTTAGTGTTTCTAATCCATTTTAAAGATCCGTTTTCTTCGGGATTTGTTCCCATATATTATTTAGGTCTTATTAAACCTTTAGAATCCATATATTACTCTAACCGAGGTCTCATACCTTCTATGGTTATTTCACGCGTATTTAGCGTTTTCCGCTTTTTAAGCGTTTCTTTATTTCTTTTGGATTTATTTTTCCTAACTAGTATTAATTAGGTACCATTAGGTCCTTAAATACGTATTAGATTAATTTTAATCCCTATATTTAAGTTCGGGGTATTTCAGCCTGGCTCCAGACATGCTCTACGTGCACGGCGTGTATGTATATGTCCAATACATAGTTCACATGCATGGCTGTTATTGATGTCTGCTGCAATGAATGGGTGTCCATAAGTCTACGCCTCTGAATTGGTCCAAGTCGGCCCACGATGTACACGCCCAGAGTGCATGGCTCCAACTCGCCATCGACATGCAGCCCACGTCAGGTCCAATAATTGTAACATGATCTGCATCGCTGCTAAATATTAACCGTTAAATTCTCGACATGCGCTCCTAAGATATTTTTTTCATTATTTTCATCTTTTTTTGGCGTAACCACAAGTAAGGGAAGTTTTCCAATTGACATAAAATAACATATAAGTAATGAATGGTATAATTTTGTCCCTCACATCTCACAAACTATAGAACACCGAGATTATAGTGGTTCAGCCAATAATTCGCCTCATCCACTTCTAGACAATTTCTTTATTCATTTCCTTATGATTACATGCAAGAGAGCTATTCTAGATTTTCTCTCTCTTCTATGTTGTGCCCCCCTCACATGAGCTCCTTTATCTCTATTTATAGACTTTTCTAGGGTTCCTAGGCTTGCCAACCTGTCATATCTTACCAGGCTGTCACTATAAATATCTTATTCCTGATTTCTACTCTTCTGTCCCTAGCTGATCCACCGGCACATGGCGCCCGGTCACCATCTACTTCTTTTTCTTAGTTACTTGACTGGCCGAGACGACCGGTCACTATCTTGGCTTACTTTGCCGTTTCGGCGACCGGTCACAGGCGACCGGTCGTCCCCTTACACTTGCTCCATACTTTGCGACCAGTCCGTAGCCGGCCGGTCGCTACAACGCTTTCTTTATTCTCTCTTCTTGGTGTGGACTTTCGGTGCTACCTCAGCCTCTTCACACCTTTTGGTACTTGACCATGTTTTCCCCTCTTCGGTGCCCGGTCACTGAATGCCCGGTCACAGAGCGTGAGGTGCGGGATGCAGCGCCCGGTTATGAGATCTAGCTTCCAAAGCAAGGGTCGGGCAGGGCCCGGATCTGGTGCCTGGCGCCCAAACTGGAGCCAGAACGGGGTCTTGAAGAAGCCTGGGGTATGAGTCGGGGCCTGGGTCTGGGCCACCTTGGTTCTTCTGTCTTGTTATATTTTTGCCCTCTTCATCAGTCCCACAAGTTCTACTTTTTGGCACTTAAAAAAGTGGAACTTACAAAAAAGGAGATAAAAAATTGCATGCCTTCTACCTTTCCCTTCTCCTATCTCCTAGTCCAACAAGTTCTTTCTCTTTAGTTTTTACAAGGAAAATGAACTTACAAAAAGTGGAACTTACAAAAAGTTGGTACAATCAAAGTCCCACAAGTGTCTTTTCTACTGAATCTGACAAATTGGAAATTCCGAGGCATAAATCTTCGAGATAATGTATCTTGATGGATGAATCCCTCAATATCTTGATGGATGAATCCTCCTGATGTTCTGATATACAATATGTAAGAATGCTAGAAGTCCGGAAGCCCATAATAAGATCTTCATGCAGAAGACCAACATTCCCTTTTTGAAGGGTAAGATAATATATGATCCAATCCTTGCTCATACTAGCCAAAGGACGATGATTTCCTGAAAGGGAGAAGAGAGATAATATATTTTCCCATCTTTGCTTATGTTAGCCAAAGAATGGTACTTCCTTTAATATAGATTTCCCAACTTTGCTTGTGGTAGCCAAAGGATGGTACTTATGATCATACCCTTCTAAAGTGTTTCTTTTAGAAGGTATTGGATCGAGGTACGGTGTGGCGTCCCACACCTAGTAATTCACCCATTACAGGCGACCAGAGCTCCTGATGGATCTAGAGATGGGGTTTTTTTGGTGGCTCTATGGCTGGGTTTCATTTCAACCAAGGTGGCTCTATGGCCGAGTTTCATTAACCCAAGGTGTTACTTTGGCCGGGTTTCATTTCAACCAAGGTGTTACTTTTGGCCGGGTTTCATTTCAACCCAAGGTGTTACTTTTTGGCCGGGTTTCATTTCAACCCAAGGTGTTACTTTTTTCCAGAGGGCCTATGAAAGCGCCATGGACCAGAGGGCCTGTGAAAGCGCCATGGATTTTGATAATACCTTTGAATTTTTGCTGACACAGTTGTTTGTAGATTTCTTGGCGACTTTGCCGGGCATAAGTCTCAACCCAAGGTAGCTCTATGGCCTTCTTTTTCATACTTTCCTTAATACGTCAGGGGTGATCAGTCCCCTGATAAAAGTACCTGTGGTTTCCTCAAAAGTTCATTAGTACTTTCGAGCGGGTAGCGATAAATGAGGATATCAAATAAACTTGCAATTATGAGCATACTACAATCATATTCCAGCTAGAAAAAACTGTTTGCAATGATTGATTTATGATTTTTGATAGATTCTAGCATGTGAGGAGATGTACAAAAAGCTATTTTAATAGTAGTGATATGATTCTATTTAGAGGACGCACAAGTATGATGGTAGTACCAGCGACAGAACAAGCTTACATGAGAACACCATTGATGGCTAAAAAGGCTGCTGCAAACTAGTAGTAGAAAAGAGACAAATAATCATTTCACACCATTCCATCTTCACAAATTCAGAGACAGCGGTGATCTGAGTCATTTGCTAGCTCACAATCAAATCAGACCAAACTTAAATTGAACAGTCTTGCAATAAAGTGATGAGGGCAGTTGTTATGTAAAAGACTGTCAAAATCTTATCATGCAGTATCTGTACCTTCTTAGTGTAAAGAAATGACACTGGACCCCTTTTGGGTCAGCAAACAGCGGCAAAGGGGTTGCTGTACAACAGTTCCTAAGGTGTACCATTTACTTTGTAACAGAGCTCAACAAGACATAGAAAAGCCAACAAAAAGCATAAATGAACACGCTTTACAGACTTGTAAACAAAACTGCAATACTTAGGTGTTTAATAGCAACGAAATAATTGCCTAGTTTTGCCTATTTTATGAAGACTTTCTCAGTGATGTTTTGGGTTTTGTCGGATTGAGCAGAAAGGAGCAAAGATTCATCATCGGGCATTACCTTAAGATTTTAACTAGCGCATGACGTTTTATGACTGAATATAAGCAATATGTTCAAAGAATTTGATGAATACAAGTGTATCTGCTTATATTGTGTATACAATTCAGCATGAACAATGTTAAAGAACGCAGACCGCCTCATAATTTTGTCGCTGTTCAAAACTGTCAAACATAGAATGGTATGACAACTGATATTTTGAAGCGATTACAGAGCATAGAAAGTATGACATCAATGTTTTCTATTCTAGCTAATCTTTTGGCTAAGGAAGGAATTGCAACAATTTTAATAGTTCATGTGCTTCAGCTGCTAAAACATACAGCAAGAGAGAAAAAATGAGTTAAATCTGTTTCAGATTGTTCTTGTTTATCTTCATCAGTAGCAGCGTAAATTATTGGTAGAATCCGAGCATAAAGCAAGGGTAAAACTATCGATGAGTAATTTAGGCCAGCATAATTATACCATCAATTCAGATGAAAAGGCAACTTACGAACCTCTAGCTCATCCTCTTCTGACTCTTTACTTTTCATGATTGTCATGAGCTTGATTTAGGTTTAGAACCGTACCTTGAATCCTTGAGTAGAAAGGATTTGTTGAAATCAAGCTTGCATTTCGGGCTCCTCTCTTGTGGTGCCTCTGTTTCGTCTTTGCGGTATTGCCTTTGTTATCCTGCAGCTCTTTGAACTGTCCTCCCAGCCTTCTTTGGTATCTTGCATTTCTCTTGGTCTCTGATTTGTATAGAGCAAGCATTCCAAAACTGTCCATAGTTTCAGGTTGTAGTCCCTTGCTTTGGACTTTCTTAGATGGTAGATTCTTTCTAAGCCAAAATTGTTAGAAACTAAGTTGCTTGACCAAAGGTCAAGGCATAGCATGGTAAAGGAAACTAGCAAAATAGAAAAAATGAAAACCGGAGTTGTAAAACCGAATTTCAAAGGACTCACGAGATATTGCAAACTGATCACTAATGTATTTTTAAGCAGTCTCAAAAAAGAATAAACTAGTAGTGAGGAAGAAGCAGATCATGCATATAAATGAAACAGAAACAAAATATCTGTGAAGCATTTCATATAGTGAGTAATAAAACAGTGCAAGTAAACCGAATATGCATTTATTATTCTATGAATTTAAAACAGCTGGTAGGAAATTGAAGAGAAGGTGATGTTTCATATTTTCGGTCATGAGTGATAACCACAGTGTTAGCAGAGGTCAAAAACCGAAATATACAAAGTAATGACCGAGATCAATCAGTAAAACAAAAGGGGTTAATTTAGGAGTTATATATTTGCTAAAATAGATTTGCAAAATGGCAAAAAGGGTGAAAATACTGCTGAAGTCAGCTTGACAGGGCAGCAACTATAAAGCTCAATCTGGGAAGAATAAACAATAAAATGTAAAATCGTATGAGAGGTATTTTGTTTTGGATATTGGTAAAACAAATGAATTAAGTAGCTTTTAAAAACAGAAGTGAAAAATCTTCATCAAAGTTGCCCAGAATCGGGTTGTTCTTATGCCTTTACTCTTGTGGAAGCATGTATTATTAGCCAGATCAGAGAATGTTCTTGGAATAAAACTTTCCACCACCATATAACAGTAAATCAGACGACATGATGCAGGTCTGTAATGTTTATCATGAAGCACCAAACAGTAGTACATTCAAACTCAATATTGAAACAGAAGCAAGCCCATTACTCTTATCGTTATGTTGAGCTGTACTTTTTTTTTACCTTGTAAGTCCCTCAACGCCGGTGGTATAGCATATTAAAAAACAGGACAAAATAGATTCAAAACATGAGGCAGATTGTGTTATTGCACAGTAATTGTATAAGAAGGGCGCCCGAACGGGATGCTTAACCACATCAAACTTATTCGGAAGGAGCATATCGCACTAGCCAATCAGGCTCGTCAAAAGGTTCAAAGTGAAGACCTGCTGAAATAGTTTAATAAAGCAGCAACAACATATTTAGAGAAGAAGAAATAACAGAAACTTAATCGTATAGGAACTGGGTATAATTCAGGTGATGATCAGCAAAGGCAGCAAGAGTGTGCCATAGTTCAACCAACTTGCACATCAGCCTCTTACGAAAGATTAAAGCTGAACCAATTTGCATTATCGTTGCTGACAAGCTTTTAAATATAGACTAGGATTTAAAAACTGCAAACAGTGATGTAAATAATAACAATAAAACAAGATCAGGATGTACCATATTTATCAACCTGATCCGTATATAACTAAGGTTCAATTCAGCGAGAAACGGAGTAGTTAACAGCGGCAATCAAAATAGGTATAAAGGAGCAGATCACAAACTGCTGCACAACTAAACAGTAAAAAACTGAAGCAATAGGTCCACACATTTTTGTGCGTATAAACAAGATTAACAACAAAGTAGGTTGACCTACACACCTCGTGCAACCAGAACAATTCTTTAATAACATTACCCACAATTAATAGTTGGCTTTAGTAACTATGCTAAGCATTTTACCATCCCATATTATCAGCAGCATAAACAGATGGGAAAATACTATCTGAAAGTAACTGAGAACTTTATAAGCCAAGCTTTAAGCGGGTCACACTTTGCTCATTTCAAGGTTGATAGACAGGAAAAGGTACTAGATAGCATCACTAACACATAGGTTTAGTCATGTTCATACAATGGTGTAACTACTGGGAGTAGGCTTTCACAGTAGTTTATATAAGCTGTACAGACATGAGATCGGTCACCATTTCAGCAGAAAATGTTTCTTTTGAAAAAAGTGCAACGACAGGTAATAATTCTTTTTGATGATAGTTCAGAGAAAACACACTTTAATGACCAAGGTAATAGTTCAAAATTCAGGTCACTATCGACCATAAATAACGGATCAATTCATTTTGGTTGACTATTCAGATTATACTTTCTTTAAACAGCTGAATGCGTTGGCAAAATAGAAGTTCAAAAACTGTTGTAATAGGCATGACTGGTAGAATAATTAGAACCAATAACACTAGGGAGACCATACGAGCAATTCTTACTTTAAAGAAGAAATCTGAAGCAAAGCTTTTGTTATTGCCAAGAAAATATGTTATGTTAGCAAAGAGCTGTAGTAAAATGACATATTTCGTGATTGACCCAACCACATAATACACAGCTCAAGACAGGAGTAAAGCATCCAAAGAAATTTTCAGGTCATGAGTGCCATATCAGCATAAAGACTGGGTTTGGATTCAATTTTTTTTTTGGTGGAGTCCGTAAACGATGCTGATCACAAAATTGGAAAACTGTGTCAGGAGATGTATACAGAAAAAACTGAGTTAAACAGTATATGACTTAACAGACCTTCGATCATGCTCTTATTAGTATATTATTTTAATCATTCTAAAGTCTCAGCTTGTTCACCAAATACCTCTGGTTAGAAATGCATAGTTATTCAGGTTAAAACAGATAAAAAACTTCAGTTAAAACAGATAAGTAATAGCATTTGAAGTAGTAGTGTAGGTCTTTCTCTGCACATATGAGAGACAAAAAACATAGTATTGAACCGAGGGTTTTTTTCTTTTGAAGCACGAAACAGAAGCAATGAACATCCTCTTGAAAGAAAATTCAATCTTGGAACTAAAAAGGCTTTATTATCCTAAGCTTCACAGATTATGCAGTTTATAGGAATTGACATTTTAAGCATAAACAATTTGCATTATTGCTTATTAAACCATCCAAAGGTTCTTCATACCTTTGCAGTAAAGGAAGTGTTAAAACAGTCAACTAATCCAAAGTGTAAACAGCGGTACAATATAACAAGGTCATATCGGCCTTATAGCCCATAGCAGAATCATTACCTTGCTCTTTTAAGAGGGAAGGTATTGAGAGAAGAAAAGATCATTTTCTCAGCTCAAATCAGAATGTATTAAAACAAACATAACCAGTTTTTGCTGCTAAGTATATATATATATATATATATGTCTGGTACACTTGGCGAAAGCAAAAAATAAGCAAGCATGTGCCCTAGTAGGAGCATTTGCTGCCAGCAATTATTAAATATGAGCATGTTTAACTGCGACTTACTTCGAATATAACAGATCTGATTTATTCAGAGAGCCAGCTTAACAACCAAAACAGAAGTAAACGAAGTCTATGCAGTATGTAGCTTCCTTTTTCTAGTCTTCGCTGCTGGTTACAATAAAAAAAACCAAAGTTTGGCTATCAAAAATAAGCATACTATTGGGCTGTAAGACGAGTATCTCAACCAGTTCGCTAGGTCGAATTTAATAAAGAATAGAAGCAAAATTAAGCTTTACCCAGGAATTTAATCTGCTAAAAACTTACCAAGGAAACCATAAACGAACAGGCTCAGCAGGAAGAATTGCAATTTATAATTCAAGTCATTACCTATGGGTGCTAAGTCCCTCTTAAATGAGGTTTCAAAATAGTCAGTAAACTCAATGATTAGATTCACACAAAAAGTTCCAACAGAAGACCAGATGAGAACAGTTTATCAATACAGTGTAAATGTACCAAATCAAAGCATATCAGACTTTTAAAATAATTGATAGCCGAAACATAAAGCAGAATGATAGCAGGGGAGTGCAGAACATGCATGGCAGTAAACTGATTTAACAGAGAACAGATTTTTTTAGCAAAGAACGGAGGCATGATATTGTAAAATAGCTTATACCTTGGGTTAAACTATACGCACAACCGAGACTAAACAACCAGTTCTATCATAATAGAACCAAAAATAAAACTGTTTGGGCAGAAATCCAGGCTAAAATTGGGCAGAATGCTTATAAGCATTTCCTATTCTTAAAGCATTTTGTTTCTTAACGCAGATATCAGAATTAGGGATGTAAGTCTATTAATGTTAAAAGGAAAGAGTAATTTACAATCCTTTTAATTTGTTACCTTGATAAGGTTCGGAGTCGCACCTTGTTTCAAAGAAAGAAAACTGGAAATACGCTTTCTTGAAGATAAGATCGTTTGCTAGATTTCACCTTCGTGATGCCTTCCTTCTAGTTGCAGAGGATGCTCAGATATCACCCTAGATTTGAATGGATCATTCTGGAAAATGAAAACGTCGAGCGGTCGTTGAAGGAAAATGCTGCCCGGTCGTGGCTTGTGACACCGCCCAGTCGTCAATGAAAGGCCGCCCGGTCATGAATTGGAGATCGGCCGGTCGCTTGATGGTTACACCGCCCGGTCGTCTGGCCTTGAGAGGAGGTTGCACCTGGTCACAAGCTAACAACGCCCGGTCGCCTGGCCTGAGATGCTGCTGAAACGAAGCTTGGATACAAGATGTCGCACCCGGTCGTAAACGTCCTGCGCCCGGTCTCAACAACCTCGCGGTCTTAACGCGACAAGATCCTCCGAGTTTCTTTGAGAAGATAGAAGATTAGAGGCATGCTTTGATTGAAATAGCATGCCGGGCTTCCCTTGAGATGTCTGGAATTGAGCTAACCGCTGTCTCCTGGTCGATGCTTCCCGGTCGCTGCTTCTCGGTCGATGCTTCCCGGTTGCTTCCTCCCGGTCGTGGACTGAGATGTCTCCCGGTCACTTGTCGTTTGCACATGAAGAGTCTTGAGAAGTACAAAGTCGAATTGTCCTCTGGCTATTGAAAGTTATTTACGCCCGGTCGTGGTGAATTTGCTCCCGGTTGAGAGAGGAAACGCCGACAGTCGCCTGGTGCCTTCCGGTCAAGAGAGTCACCTAGAGTCGACGTTCTCCATCATTAATTTTACTCTTCGGTCGTTGAAAATTGATGGAGCCAAAGAGGAGCTGCGCTTAAGTTGAAGTCAGAGGGGAGCCACGCCCGGTTGCCGGGTCTCGAGAAAAAGAGGATCGACGACCGGTCAATCGGGGGACTGTCTTTTTACATGAGATTTGCCAGTCTTCTCCCGGTCATGTCGCGCCTCTCTAAAATGGCTAGGTGCAGCGTCATGCTCAGAGCTTGGATTAAGCCATTGCCTCCATCTCTCGGAAATCGGAACAGCTTCTACGAGCCGAGACCTGCTAGTCTCTCTCCCTTTGTAGTCGATGCGGCTGGGAAAGGAAAGTTGCTCGAATTCATGCGCTTGGTTCCTGAATACTTGCGTCTTTTGGATCTTGTCTTCTTCTGGTTTTGAGCCTGCCAACCTTTGCGACTTCCAGTCATGGCCGGACAAAAGGCATCATCCGGATTTCAGATTTGTCTCAAAAGTTCGGTATCTGCAGAAATTTATTGAAAGTGTTTTAAGAATGCGATAAATACAGATAGGGAAGTAAATAGGCAGATATTCAATCTTGATTGATTGAATTTTTAGACACGATTGATGATTGAGGGTGAGATTCCCGTCGTCCAGGTTTCGGCCCGGATTTGGCGAAGCAATTGGTAATTGGCAGCTTCGACCTTCTCATCCTTTGTTGGCTCAATTGAAATGTTTTGGAGTCAAAACTCCTGACACTTTGTCGCTGAATTTGGAGTCTAGCTTCACCGATTTGATCCATCGCTTTGATGGGAGCAAAGAGACTATTCTTTCACAGAATGTCGTTCCCAATTTTCTTGAATCTAGGCGCCACTCGCGCTTGATTTCATCCTCGATTTGGTTGTAGCCTCTTCCGCATTATTTGCTCGAACTCGCCGCCTCCTTAATTGTCGTTTCCTTCGAGCTTTTGCTTATGTTGTGGATCGCCGAATCGTCGGTGGATGGACTTTGCTTTGGATCTGAACAATAATCTCGCTGGCTCTTTTCGCTTTTTACTTCTTTTGGAGGTGAATCGACATCCCTCCGGGTACACTTCGTGGCATTCGATGACCGCAGCGTCAATCAGTCTTCCGTTATCGAGCTTTGTTCTTGAGCGGATTCGTCAGACGAGTATGAGAATCTAGATCTGAATCGGTGCTTTTTTTTAGACAGATATCTAACAGATTTCTCGTGATATGCCCTTGCGTACATTGATTTTAACCTAGATCGAAGCGCAATCCGTAATCCCAACAAAACTCAAAGTCGTAGCCAGTCTCTAATTTCTCGTATTGTGGTTACATCGTGGTTACTGTTTCGAGTTGTTCGTTCCCACAGACGGCGCCAGATGAAATGGTATAATTTGTCCCTCACATCTCACAAACGAATAGAACACCGAGGATTATAGTGGTTCAGCCAATAATTCGGCCTACATCCACTTCTAGACAATTTCTTTATTCATTTCCTTATGATTACAATGCAAGAGAGCTATTCTAGAGTTTTCTCTCTCTTCTAATGTTGTGCCCCCCTCAAATGAGCTCCTTTATCTCTATTTATAGACTTTTTCTAGGGTTCCTAGGCTTGCCAACCTGTCATATCTTACCAGGCTGTCACTATAAATATCTTATCCTGATTTCTACATCTTCTGTCCCTAGCTATCCGACCGGGCACAGGCGCCCGGTCACTATCTACTTCTTTTTCTTAGTTACTTGACTGGTCGGAACGACCGGTCACTATCTTGGCTTACTTTGCCGTTTCGGCGACCGGTCACAGGCGACCGGTCGTCCCCACACTTGCTCCATACTTTGCGACCAGTCGTAGCCGGCCGGTCGCTACACGCTTTCTTTATTCCCTCTTCTTGGTGTGGACTTTCGGTGCTACCTCAGCCTCTTCACACCTTTTGGTACTTGACCATGTTTTCCCCTCTTCGGTGCCCGGTCACTGAATGCCCGGTCACAGAGCGTGAGGTGCGGGATGCAGCGCCCGGTTATGAGATCTAGCTTCCAAAGCAAGGGTCGGGCAGGGCCCGGATCTGGTGCCTGGCGCCCAAACTGGAGCCAGAACGGAGTCTTGAAGAAGCCTGGGGTATGAGTCGGGGCCTGGGGTCTGGGCCACCTTGGTTCTTCTGTCTTGTTATATTTTTGCCCTCTTCAAGTAAGGAATTTATCATATAAACCAATAAAATATTAATCACATTAAGCATTGAAATATAGATAAATTCTGCACTTTTCGCTAATTCATTACATGCTACTACAAGATTAATACTTTCTAAAGTTAAGGTTCAGGCGTCCTGGTTTCATGTGTGTGGCATTGATTATTGCCGGTGGTGCCGTATTCAACTTGATCTTTTTGATACCGTGATACAGCAACCGTGATTTTCCACCCATGATTAGGACATCTCCTGATCTCAAAACCAGTTTCTCTGCGAGGTCCACACGCTTCTGCTCGCTATACAGGAATACCGCGTCATCACCAATGGACCAAGACACTACGGCACTCCTTGTTCAAGAGATTCCGTTGTCTTGTCCTTATCTTGGTGTAACCCAAGTCGTCCTTCTTTCTCATAGAAGTTGACGATACAGAGGTCCGCTTCAAGTGCGGGGATCGGATCATATTCACATTGTTGTGCAAGTTCTACAGCTTGTGTAACAAGCGTTTGAAATTCAGGGGGTATTGTTGGTGGCGTCGCTCCATCTTGTGTTAGCGTCTTTTGGTATGTCTTGGTATAAGGATTCCCATCCTTTCCCAAACACATCATCTTCAGCTTCATCTTCGCTCCACCAGGAAAGTCGGGTGTGTAAAATCCTCCTGGACCCGTTCCTAGTTCATTGCATCGTCGGATGATTGAAATTTGTGCTTCGGGTGTCAGGTATCCTTTTAATAAAATCATACCCGGGCGGATAACCTGACACTACTCGTCGGTGTAGTGGTGAGTGGTGATGTCGGTTTCTTTATGGAGCGGATTTGAAGGTATTGGGTAGCAGATATTAAATCTACCTATGGTTGTAAATTTCATCTAAGGTGAGTTCTAGTCTAAACTAATTCATTTCACGCTCAAATACATACTTTAACTCCACTTACTCATGCATTCATTCAAACAAGTACTTCAATACTTAGGAATGCTTTTCAAGGATTCAAGGTTTAAGTTAGTACCTAGGCCGGACTTAGTACCGGTCCCATCACGGTCGATGATATGCAAGGCCGGCTGCCTCTGAGGTGCGCCCTTCTAAGGACCTCGGGACCCCTGTCCCTGCGAGGCCTGCTGGGTTGGAGCATCGCCAGATGCAACCTCCTTGTCTTCCCTCTACTTGTAGCTCAGAAAGTTTCCCTTAGACTTTGCATTCTCCGGGCACACATTAGCGTGGTGTCCCGGTTTCTGACAATTGAAGCATCTGATTTCCCTCCCTTGGCAATCTGTGTCGGGGTGATCTTGGTTGCATTTTCTACAGACATAGCTACGGCCGTCGGAGTAGTTCTTGCCATACCCGGAGCCAGAACCTGTGGCTTTGAGTGTTAGCACATTTGGTGCGGGGATACTAATTATGGTAATTATACATGTACAAGTGTGAATTTAGAAGCTTACCCTTAGGCGGGTGTGATCTCAGTGGCTTTGCAGCCACCGGCAGAATAAGCAAGCTGAAGAGGTTCAGCTGCTTTTCCCTTCTCAGCATGGGCACTACTCTCACTAGGGGAGTTCTTCTGGGATTGTTGAAAGAACTTCCCCTTCTTCATTTTCCAGCTCTTGCCCTGGTTCTGCTCCTCAAAACTGGTGTTCTTACTGTTGGCCTTGCGCTTAAGCGCCTGTTCCTCATCTCATAATTGGCAAGTGATTTCAATGCGAGATGCCGCGTGATAGCACTCCTGAATTTTCAGGCATTAGATGATGCTCTTATATATAAAGATAAAGGTTTAAGTATTGACAATGGTGTTTAAGGGTTCAAACCAATATTTACCTGAAATGAGGTAAACCTGGTGTACCCCATACGATACCGAAGGCGATGGCTCAGACCGCCATAGAAGTGATTGACCAACACCTGGCCGGTGTACCCAAGGTCGGGTAGAAGATGAAAGATAGAGGTGAAGGTGCGGTAGTACTCATCTACAGACATCGTTTCAGTCATCCTCAAGGTTCCAAGCTCTAGACGTTTCTTAGTTTTGACGTGTTCTGGATAGTACTTGGATCGGAGGATGGTGATGAAGGATTCCCAATCGAAGGTGGGGTCATTGGCATACTCATGTTTTACTAACTTCCACTAATCCATGGCAGCATCTTTGAGATAGTGGGCTGCTACTCTCACTCGAACTCCAGCAGGAGCTACAAGGGTTTCAAATGCCGTCTCCATTTCAGCGATGTAGGCTTCTAGTTTTGCCGGGTCGCTCTCGCCCCAAAAGCATGGGGGTCAGAGTTCAGTGACTAATTTTACCCAGTTCACATCTCTGGGTGAAGGGGTGGGATTGGTCCCATTTGAGTTTGTTGGTTTTGTTGTGACTGTTGTACAACGGTGATTACTTGTGGTAGCATCTGTGCTACCGTGGCGGCGACGATTTCAGCTATCGTCTGCGCGCCCAGTCCATCAGTAGTCCCTCCTCTGGGTCAGCCTGGACCTCGTCCTAACATCTGAACATCATGGATTATATTAGATACTACGACCAGGTGGTCTTGATTTAAGCAATGGTATCGTCCACAAAGATGTTAAGGGTATCTGTTGTTATCAACGGTCATTCCTAGTTAGGTTTCTATTTCTTCGTCATAAGACGATTGTGATCCTAACTCGGTAATCCCTATGCTCGGTAATTCTGGACATCAGAGCGTAACTACACGCTGATACCACTTTTTGTAACACCCCTACCGCTAATCCTATACTTACTGTCTAATCATCACGGTTATGTCACTACTCGCAGCGGAAATACAATTACTACGGCGGGTGATACAACGCCGCTAACCGCCCATACGGTTAGCAAGGCTTACTCTACATACGGTTACGGTCTGATAATCAAGAAATACCGAGCTACTATAAATACTTCCCAATTCATACATAACCTTTACTTACATCACTAGATTACCGAGTATCCAAAAACATAATGAATTACATCCCTTCTTCCAAGTTTACAAAAATAATGAGTTTAAACAACCTACTCATTTCTCCCAATTCACAATCCCTTCAAAATCGAAAAGGGTGTACCCCATGGTACACTGGCTAATCAAAAAGGCATATAGCCGAGTACAACTTAGTACACCATCCATAATCCACTAATTACACAAAAAGAAATCAATCTTGATCTCATAACAATCTTCACCCTTCACGAGCACCTGTAAAATTAAAAACAGTGCCCCAAGGGGCTCAGCAAAACGCTGCATATAAACTTTGCATATACCGCGTGCTAACTAGGGTACGCCGACTAATTGGTCGACTATAGATGGAGTTCGTTTTATACATGCATACATGCTATTACATATAACAATGCATTCATACAAAATACAATACCTACAACCGAAGGCAATACACAAGCCAAACAGTATTATAATACCATTCACAATCCTTACTTCATCATTGGTTAGCCAGTTACCCATCCGGGTTAATCGGACGTTCTTTACTCTTTTACTCGGTACCACATTACTTACACAATCTTGCTCATACAATACTTGCTTACTTCTTCTTACTTACTTACTTACTTACTCATACTTACTTACTTATACTCATGTTAAGTCGGTATGACCTCCGGGCAGGGACTACACCGTCCCACCACCGGGCTTTAGGGTGACTCACTAATCCAGGATGCTACCCATTTAAGGGGTTTGGTCCATTGGAAATATTAAGGCCAGGATTTGGATCCAACCTCTTGTGTCTCCTCCTCCTCACGCGTGGCTGAAACTATATCGAACTTCTACTCATTCCAATTTACCAATTTCTTATGTTAGAAATGTTAGCTAGTTAGGAATCAGTTAGAAGTCCTATACTACATTACTTAGTCAATACAATACACACAAAGCACATACTGTAACACCCCAACCGCTAATCTCGTCATTACCTCTTAATCCGTTACTAATTACTCTTACTCACGCAGCGGAACTCTATTTACAACGAGGGTGAAACAACGCCGTTAGCCACCCATGTGGCTAACCAGGCTAAACTTGCATACAGTAACGGTCTGATGAACTGGAACAACCGAGTACACAAACAACACAATACTCAAATCATTACTTTACTATACCAAGTCTACAATATACGGATGCCGATAACATGTTCGCACTTACACCTCATTAAAATGCATAAGTAATTACAAACTAACTACCCATGCTACCACCGACCCCGTCCTACTCTCGTACGGTTTCGTCTTCGGTGTACCTGCGAATAAAAACGATGCCCCAAGGGGCTCAGCTTAAAGCTGCATATGAAATTCGCATATACCGCGTGCTAACCGCGGTACGCCGACTACCTTTGGTCGGATATACATGGAATTCATTTTAATCAAACGACATGCATCATTGCAATACATTATATATGTATACTACGCAAGGAATATACATCCAAACATGGAGCACAATTCCTAACTAACATAACAAGGTTGTTAGTTGTATTATTTTACCCTTAGGCCTTGAAGGTTATACCTCACTTGCCTTGGTTACTCATTCAATAACTTGCCCGCTCTCTCGGGTTACTTACTTTTATACACACCCATTCTCTTGGGCTACTCATTCTATACTCACCCGTTCTCTTGGGTTATTATACTCATTATCTCACCCACGCTCTCGGGTTATTTTACTCAAGCTCTTGTAGATTCTCGAGACACTACAGGTCTCCTACGTCACGCTTGTTACTCTTAATACATACTCGAGCCAAAACTCATGGCTCTCGAGCATAGTCTTACTTCCCCGATTTCGACCCTTCTCTGGGTCTAGCATGGTGGGAAGGTTCAACTAGCTCCCGGAACTCTCTCTTAGTTCCTATCTCTTTTTACATAGGTCCGACTACTCACGTTCCCATACACTCCTCTCTCGGAGTTCTAATAATAATATGTGATTTAGTCTAAAAACATCACTCTCGATGTTTCCAAGGACTTTGGGAATATTACTCAAGTTCGGTTAATCTTAGGTTTTAAGAGTTACCCATACATTTCATTTACTCATACTTTTGGTTATTTTCTTATACCGGGTAAAATCCTCATATAGGAGGCCGACCATGTCTCAAGGGAGTTACTAATCCCTTAGGTCTCTTTTACCTTCTTACTAGTTCACATCTTCGAACTATCATTAATCCTCTTGAAGGAGGTTCACTTATCTTACCACTCTCATTCGTTTCGTGGATTGTTTCGCATTGGTTTCCTAACCGATATCGGGTGTTTACTAGACCCGTTCATCTCCTCACATTTTAGTGGGTTCATTTGTTGCGTCATCGCTACACTTTAATTGATAGTATGTGTGTTTGCACGTTTTCGTTATCACACGCATCGACCCGATCCATGGGTCTCTAGCCGTACGCTACTCACTATGAGACGGTCTTTACACTATGTTAGACCACACCGGCATACAAGTATGTTAGTTCATTCACATACAACAAGACATACACAATCAAACAAGGGATTATTTTCATGCTTTAGTCTTGATTAAGCTGGCACACAAACACATAAATCAGAGTAACTCGGTTAGCATACGGGGCATGAGAAAATCATACCTTTCACCGGGGTTTTTACTTTTACCGTGTCATCTCACCATGCTCGGGTCACGCACCACACTCTGATAATGTTTCAAACATTATTGTTAATACTAAACTCATACGGTACATAATAAAATGCTATTCCCGTATTTACCCCGTTATCCCGTTATCTCGGTTTTACTCTTGTTAATTTGAGTTCTCACTTCTCAATCACTTCTAACACTTTCTTACACTTCTTAGGGCCCTAATATGTCACCAAACAAGGCCTTAACATCTTATAACATCATTAACATTCAAACCCCCATCATTTAAACCCTTTAAAACACTCTCTGTAGGTTTCTGGGGGTGGTCCGGGACTTGGTCCTTACCCTAAGTCCCGGACCATTACAAGGTATAACTCTCGGCTGAATTTAACAAGTGGTCTGGGACCTTGTACCAGACTCAAGTCCCGGACCAAACATGGTAGGCAACTCTCGGCATAAATAAAGGGGGTGGTCCGGGACTCTGTCCATGGACTAGGTCCCGGACCCTGCTACAGATTTTACAGATTTGGCATTTCCAAATCTGTTACAACTCCATTCTTCCACCATTTGATTACCCAATCTTTCCCACTTATAAACCACATGTTTTAGCACCTAATTACCCACCTAAACCACTTTAAACCAAGCACCAAGTGCACTCACAAACTCTAGTTAATTTCACTTAAAATTCACTTACACTCTCATAACTAGTTTCCTTGTTTTCCATAACTCTTGTAACAGATTTGGTACCTTCTTTTACCATTCAAACAATGCCATTCCCAGCACTTCAATTGACATTATTTCTACTCCTCATACACACTTCTCCTTAGTTTGGTTTCCAAATCATTAACCACTCACTTAACACCTCTTAAACACCTAGTTTCATCCTTATATTAAAACACCCAAATCTATCCATTCCTAGGCAAATTTTGACAGCACTCGCCTACTTCTCTAGCATATTCACCACACCATATATGCTCACAAACACTTCTTCACACCTGTTTGGTTTAGACATCAACAATCACATTAACTTCCCACTTGTTCACATATAAACTAGCTTGGGTTCCAAGGTTCATTTTGCACACTTAAACCCATTGAGACATTCCCATTCAACAACCAACATTATAGTATCAAGACTACCACAATTCAAGGTTCTTAATTCAACCTAACATATGTTTCACAAATCAAATAAAAACCAACTCAAGGTAAGCTTTTTACCTTGCTTGTTTTCGGTTTTCTTTCTCTTTCTCTCTTTCTCTTGTTCCCTCTTTCTCTTCTTCTTTCCACGCCAAACAAGGGAGCATAGATTGCCAACTACAATCATATCCCCACACACACACTTCAAGCTTATCAATTCAATTTCCCCTCACAAGAACTAGTATTACAAGAGCTAGTTTTTAGGGTTTAGCTTAGAGATTACCTTCAAGTGTCCAAATGAAGAGCTTAGGCAATCAAAATGATGAAGTTCCAGCACTCCCCAAAAGCAAGAAGAACCGGCTGGACATGGGAAAAATTCAACGTGGAGGAATTTTTCCAAAATTGGAAGAGCTAGCTAAAAATGAGGAGCTTATGACTTTCTTTTTACCTTGGAGTATCAAGAAGATGATGGAGGCTCAAAAACACTTCTTTAAGCTCTAAAATGGACTACTTCCATGGAGATGAAGATGAAGGTTTCAAGCTTTTGATGGGTGAAAAACGTAGCCCTCGCCGATACGAATCCAACGGTGGTGTTTTTGTGTGTTTTGGTGGAGAAATGAGCAAGTTAGAGGATTTGAAGGTGGCTGTTTGCTCACTCTTAAAATCTCCATTTACAGAGGTAGAGGAAGAAGGAGCTCTGGTGGGGGAAGGAAATTACCGTGAGTGATAGAAGAGAATAGGGGAGTGAGGGTATTAATGCCTCATTTAACTATTCACTCCCTCTACTTTAATATTTTGTCCTTTTGTGACTAAATAAACTAGCTTGTTTATTTAAAGGTGTGTATGTGTACCAATTAAAACCGGCCCCACCTTAGTAGTGACCCGGGTCGTTTTTCGACTTTTCGAATTAAACGCGTTTTGTCTCCCGGTTTTGACACTATTCACTTCCCGGGTCCATTTTCCGGAATTTTCTCGTTTAATTAATTTTCATGGTTATTAAAATCCCATTAATAATGATTTATAGTTATTTAATCAACTGTAATTTTTACGGGTCCGTTTGACCACTTAAAGTCACGTTTTCGGGTTTTCTCGAAAAACGTGCTTTAAAACTCCGTTAGCGTTTTAATCCATTGTTTGGATCCGTTTTCTTCGAAAATCATTCCCGTATACTAATTAGGCCTAACTAAGCCTTAGGAATCCATCTCGGACCCTTACGAGAACATATATCTCTTATACACATTTAATGCGCGTTTTAGCGTTTTTCGCGTTTAACGCATTTTTCTCCTTTATTTTGGTTTTATTCTTTTTACCAATACTCTCTAGGCACATTTAGGCCCTTAATAATCATATTAGAGTAATTTAATCACCATTACTAGGTCCGGGGTATTAAAATCTACCCCCCTTAAGGAACTTTGTCCTCAAAGTTGGTGAATCTAATATGCTTAGTCTCATGGCATTCTATGCCAAGGTTATAATACATGTATAACCTTACAGACTCCACAAGTCTGACTCATTCCACACTACACATACCACACATATATCACAGCATGTATAGCAATCAAAAATACTCTTTATACTCTCTCCATGGAATCGGTCCGAAGACAAGAAGGCACTACAGTCCTCGAATCCATATTGAGTAATATACTACTGATCCCTCAGGTACCGGTCACGTTGAACACTTACTCTTTCTGGTTCACGGCCGTTTCATGACAAATGGGCACTTACTCTCTCTGGCCCACGGTCCCTTCGGTTCTGATCAAAACGCTACACATATACATATCCTCAGGCACTCTGGTTGACTCACTCAACACAGGAACGTCTTAGGGTACTCTCCCCGTCCCGCTGCCTATGGAAAAATCACACACTGTCACCGCCCCAACCGGTCACTTAGGACCGCCGCACGTACGGTGCAATGGTTTCAAAACTAATACACGCCCACCGTTCTACCGGTTATCAAGACTTAAGGCTCAGCCATCGGCGGGTGATAGCGGTTTCAAAACCAGTTTTCGTATTCATCTTCATACTTGAAGAAAATTCCTTTGTAATTTCCATTTGAAAATTCCTTTAAAGTACCACACAACTCCAAATCCGGTTTATGGTAGCTGTATTTTTTTTTCTTAATGTGATTACTTGTGACCACTTATAGGGAGCTTCAAGAATCATCCAACCCTGATGTGATCAGCATCAGTGTTGAACTATCTTTCCACCCCAATTTGTGTTCGGTTTCCCTTGATCGCTAGCAGATCAAGTTCCACCTCCCACGCCAGTTTCAAACAATCAGATAGTCAAACATTTTCGTTTTCTATCTTTTACACTTTCTAATCATATTCATAAAACATTCCATTTTAAATTTATCTCTAATTCCTAAAACTTAGGTCATCCATCATTCCCTATTTTCTTCACTTACCTTGCCTAGGCATTCCATACTTATGGCCTCATTAGTCAAATTATTACTCAATTTAAAACATACAACATACAACTCCAAAGGATGGATCTCACTCCATCAATCATCCTCAAATCAAATCACCTGGGAAACTCACTTCCCCACTAGGTTACACATCGGTTTCATACCGATTCTTACTCATTATATCTCATGTCTAATCTCAATAGACATACTCTATAGGGATTCTCATTCCCTAGGAGTTTCTCTACTCCTCTTTTCATAATATTACATTCTCATTACTTGCATCTCTCATGCGCAATAACCAAAATCACACAATGAATGGGTACGCATGTTTATATAACATGAGTTCCAATCATTAAAACAATTTCCTTTGTGCTATGCACATAGTAGTTTACGCACCTATAAGTAAAACATACTCTAAGCGGTTTCTCGCCCTACCCCCCCTTAAAAGGGGTTACGCCCGCGTAACAGACCATATGTTATCACTGAACATTGGTTCACTAATTCGGGTATTATGAAGTGTTTTAACTTCAATACGGTTAATTAACTCATAACCGGATTCGGTTCTAGCCTCTAAGGCTTCAGGCGTTTATGATTAGCCAATTACTCGCTTTCCTAGGTATACTTAACCTTGAATCACGGCCCACAAGCTTCTGCTGCATGACCAGATAACTAGAGCTTAATTCGCTCTTTGGTATTCTCAATATATTATTCAGTCCCTTTTTATCCCCTTTTTGTGTTGGGAAATACGGTTTCTCAATTGTCGCTTGGTATCTCTTACCGTATGCGAATTCGATGAGTTATAGATTTTCTCTCCAGTTCTCTGGAAATCTATTTCGTATAACACTGTATACCTTCGTGGTTACTCACTTATTATTCCCGACTTATTGTCGGTTGAGGTCAAGCTCTTCCTCGTTTAATAGTTGCTTCTGAATTATGTTTGTTTACTTGTTTAAGCACGAGCATTCTTTATTCATACTATGCTGCACTTACCATACATCGGTCCTGGGACCTGTGGGTTATGGCCCACATTCTTCGTGCATCTTTGGCCAGCGGCCACACGATTACTTCTCTAGATTCTCACTCAACAGGTTTCGTTGACATTTCTCAAGTTCCTAGCTATCTCACAAGATCATTACTGGCCAAAAGCAATACCAAAACACTCAGTCCTACAGAGTGCAGAGGCGTAAACTCCTGACAGTAAATCACTTATGTGATAGGAAGGAACATGTCTCTTTACCGTCATTACTCATGAGCTTTATATCATTGTCTAGCTATACTCTTACAACGGTCGCTTACTGCGTACCATGTTCCTACTCAATTTCATGGCATCCGCTACTACTTTAGCTTCCGCCCAGGTGTTCTCACCATTTACACTATGGCTCAGCAAAATACACTATTCTTTAAATCTCTCTGCGCACTGCTTACTCTGCAGTTCATACTGTACACATACAGTGTTCACTACTCATCCGATTATTCTATCGATTTCATTTTACTGCTATCAAAGCCTTCCTACATACAATCTCTGTTCGAATTACTCCTTGGCAATAAACACATGCTCAAGTATCACCACGCCGCTCTAGCGGTTTCGCATTACATTCTTATGTGGTAGCCCTACACTGGAGGATTCACGCAATTGCCACTCCATAGGCCCCACAATAACAAGTGGTATCCCCACTCTAAAGTAGTGGTTCATTGTCCACTGTTCCTTTTATGCCTTTATGCTTAGGTTTGCAACGTTTGGAACTACAAATTGTAGTTAGGTTTCCGGCTTACAAGCCACCTTGCCTTGAGCCAAGCTGTATGCGGCCTGTTTATACAAGTTTCTTCTTCTCCGTACACCATTAAATGGTTTGGAGGTATTACTGGGCTCTTTGATATGGTTGTCTCATCACACTTCCATACATGGAAGGCCCTTTAAATAACTTGATGTTAGTTCATGCCCTCTGGCAATCTAGGGTATCCCGTGTTACGTGGAATCCCTTCGGGTTCTACCCGAGTGTTTGATTTAACACTTGTGTTCTCAACACGATATCTCGTTTAACTACTGTTGATTCCGGCACCCTTCACGGATTGCTTCTGGGTGTTACTGAGTTGCGCATCACATCCGGCTTGAACTCTTGGGTATGTTCAGTTCCCTACTCCGGCTTGCGGTTAAATATATCTCAAACTATCCCGTTTTGGGTTGTAACGTCTCCCGTTATCGGGTAGATCATTGGTACCTTTCCTTTACCTTCTTGGTCAGGTCGTCATTCTCTCTAGTGAAGTATACTTTGGGAATTCTATCCCGTTTATCGAACATTAGTATGTTCCTTTCCCGGCATTCACCGTATTGTGTACGCTGGGTATTCATTCCAGTTACCGTCGTGACTTCTGAGACATATCCAATGTCTATACAAAATACTCGGTGCTTCTCGCGCTTTCGACTCTTTAGTCATCCCCTTGGAATGGGTTCTTGTCTTCTTTCGCTTTGTAAGCTTCTCTGGGTTCTCCGATCATTCGAGGTGTCCAACTGTCTTGGTTTGGATTGGCTCTTTCGTCCGTAGTATGGAGTGGGCTACTTCCCGTGTTCCGTACTCTACTTGTATACATACATGGAGTATCTTATTGATACGTTACCACTTACCCGACTTACTCATAATAGTCTATCAGGCCCGTAAGCTCCTTCGGAGTGCGGTCGTTCCATGTCTCGTTTGTGTACACTTGTAGTGTCGGTCACGCCTAAGCGAAGTATTCTGTTGCCAACTCCTCTTATATGGTCCTATGATAACTTATCGTGGTTTTCTGGTTTGGTTTTTAAAATTTGGGGGTTTTTGGAAAAATTCTGTGTTTGAAAGAAAAATCTCGGTTTGAAAGTAAGATCTTCATGGCATTTCAATGCCAAAATCCATACCGAGTCCAGCTTCTCGCTGACCGGTATGTTCTTTATACAATGATCCGGCCGTTAGGCCTTTTCAAGATTTCATTTCACAATTTCTAGGGTTTGTGGTGCTATATCGGCTTCTTTAGCATCCACTTACTTTGCTAAGTACTTATGCTTGCTAAAGTTCCTCTTAGCTGTCCGTATTCTGCCTCTGCCGTGGCAAGTGCGCGTACAGCGGTTTTTCGGGTTCTACCGTCTTACCGGTCGGTCGGTATTGTTCATATTATATTTGGTAGCCTTGTCGGCTTTTCCTTTGATCCTTTAGTAGGATAACTACTCTTTAGAGCTGCTTCCCATTCTTCTTGACATGGCTGTCATTCATCTAGGTGCTTCTCCCTTCTCGGAGTTCCTTAATTACTTAGTTCAGTGTTCTACCTCGTTGCTCGTTCCCACGTCATTACTGTGGTTACCGAGGTTTACATCACTAGGCACTACCGTTGTAGTCCTATTCGGGTGTACCCCATAATTATGCTTGTAGCTGCCTAAGCTATCCCCGCTAGGTATTGCAACCTCTTCGGGTGTGGCAGGGTGGGTGTATCTACTCTTGACTAGATTCTTAGTCGGTTGATATACCGTGGTGGTATTACTTAACTATGACGGTCCGTGGACTTGTGTCCCGGTTTTGTTACTTCCCAAGAATCCGCCTTGTTGCACGGTTGGTGCTCTCCTTCTTGCTGCTGCTCAGGCCAGCTAGGTTCTCACGACTGCTAAGCATGTCGCCCCATGCTCCCACAAATTCTGGTCTCCTTGGATCAGGATTTCTTGATCTCCCGCCATTAAGTGCGGTTATCGTCGTTCCAGGCGGATCCCTCTCCGGAATTTCCGGTTCTCGGGATCTACCGCATGACAGGTTCTGGTTCAGATTGAAATATTTAATAACTGCCAGATTGGGTTTCCCCATCTCTCTGGCATTCTTTCCCAAGCTTTTAATACGGGGGTTGTGGAGGCGGGTCTGTTATTGTAGGTATTCAGATCATACTGAAAGTTCCTAACTAGCGCATCTCTCACGCTATCACTCAACCCTTAGCCCTAAGTCTCCAATTCCTAACTCGGTATTTCCTAAGCTCGGTATTTCCAGTCATCAGAGCGATACTTCGCTCTGATACCATTTTTGTAACACCCCAACCGCTAATCTCGTCATTACCTCTTAATCCGTTACTAATTACTCTTACTCACGCAGCGGAACTCTATTTACAACGAGGGTGAAATAACGCCGTTAGCCACCCATGTGGCTAACCAGGCTAAACTTGCATACAGTAACGGTCTGATGAACTGGAACAACCGAGTACACAAACAACACAATACTCAACTCATTACTTTACTATACCAAGTCTACAATATACGGATGCCGATAACATGTTCGGACTTACACCTCATTAAAATGCATAAGTAATTGCAAACTAACTACCCATGCTACCACCGACCCCGTCCTACTCTCGTACGGTTTCGTCTTCGGTGTACCTGCGAATAAAAACGATGCCCCTAGGGGCTCAGCTTAAAGCTGCATATGAAATTCGCATATACCGCGTGCTAACCGCGGTACGCCAACTACTTTTGGTCGGATATACATGGAATTCATTTTAATCAAACGACATGCATCATTGCAATACATTATATATGTATACTACACAAGGAATCTACATCCAAACATGGAGCACAATTCCTAACTAACATAACAAGGTTGTTAGTTGTATTATTTTACCCATAGGCCTTGAAGGTTATACCTCACTTGCCTTGGTTACTCATTCAATAACTTGCCCGCTCTCTCGGGTTACTTACTTTTATACACACCCATTCTCTTGGGCTACTCATTCTATACTCACCCGTTCTCTTGGGTTATTATACTCATTATCTCACCCACACTCTCGGGTTATTTTACTCAAGCTCTTGTAGATTCTCGAGACACTACAGGTCTCCTACGTCACGCTTGTTACTCTTAATACATACTCAAGCCAAAACTCATGGCTCTCGAGCATAGTCTTACTTCCCCGGTTTCGACCCTACTCTGGGTCTAGCATGGTGGGAAGGTTCAACTAGCTCCCGGAACTCTCTCTTAGTTCCTATCTCTTTTTACATAGGTCCGACTACTCTCGGACTACTCACGTTCCCATACACTCCTCTCTCTGAGTTATAATAATAATATGTGATTTAGTCTAGAAACATCACTCTCGATGTTTCCAAGGACTTTGGGAATATTACTCAAGTTTGGTTAATCTTAGGTTTTAAGAGTTACCCATACATTTCATTTACTCATACTTTTGGTTATTTTCTTATACCGGGTAAAATCCTCATATAGGAGGCCGACCATGTCTCAAGGGAGTTACTAATCCCTTAGGTCTCTTTTACCTTCTTACTAGTTCACATCTTCGAACTATCATTAATCCTCTTGAAGGAGGTTCACTTATCTTACCACTCTCATTCGTTTCGTGGATTGTTTCGCATTGGTTTCCTAACCGATACCAGGTGTTTACTAGACCCGTTCATCTCCTCACATTTTAGTGGGTTCATTTGTTGTGTCATCGCTACACTTTAATTGATAGTTTGTGTGTTTGCACGTTTTCGTTATCACACGCATCGACCCGATCCATGGGTCTCTAGCCGTATGCTACTCACTATGAGACGGTCTTTACACTATGTTAGACCACACCGGCATACAAGTATGTTAGTTCATTCACATACAACAAGACATACACAATCAAACAAGGGATTATTTTCATGCTTTAGTCTTGATTAAGCCGGCACACAAACACACAAATCAGAGTAACTCGGTTAGCATACGGGGCATGAGAAAATCATACCTTTCACCGGGGTTTTTACTTTTACTGTGTCATCTCACCATGCTCGGGTCACGCACGACTCTCTGATTATGTTTCAAAATTATTGTTAATACTAAATTCATATGGTACATAATAAAATGTTATTCCCGTATTTACCCCGTTATCCCGTTATCTCGGTTTTACTCTTGTTAATTTGAGTTCTCACTTCTCAATCACTTCTAACACTTTCTTACACTTCTTAGGGCCCTAACATGTCACCAAACAAGGCCTTAACATCTTATAACATCATTAACATTCAAACCCCCATCATTTAAACCCTTTAAAACACTCTCTGTAGGTTTCTAGGGGTGGTCCGGGACTTGGTCCTTACCCTAAGTCCCGGACCATTACAAGGTATAACTCTCGGCTGAATTTAACAAGTGGTCCGGGACCTTGTACCAGACTCAAGTCCCGGACCAAACATGGTAGGCAACTCTCGGCATAAATAAAGGGGGTGGTCCGGGACTCTGTCCATGGACTAGGTCCCGGACCCTGCTACAGATTTTACAGATTTGGCATTTCCAAATCTGTTACAACTCCATTCTTCCACCATTTGATTACCCAATCTTTCCCACTTATAAACCACATGTTTTAGCACCTAATTGCCCACCTAAACCACTTTAAACCAAGCACCAAGTGCACTCACAAACTCTAGTTAATTTCACTTAAAATTCACTTACACTCTCATAACTAGTTTCCTTGTTTTCCATAACTCTTGTAACAGATTTGGTACCTTCTTTTACCATTCAAACAATGCCATTCCCAGCACTTCAATTGACATTATTTCTACTCCTCATACACACTTATCCTTAGTTTGGTTTCCAAATCATTAACCACTCACTTAACACCTCTTAACACCTAGTTTCATCCTTATAATAAAACACCCAAATCTATCCATTCCTAGGCAAATTTTGACAGCACTCGCCTGCTTCTCTAGCATATTCACCACACCATATATGCTCACAAACACTTCTTCACACCTGTTTGGTTTAGACATCAACAATCACATTAAATTCCCACTTGTTCACATATAAACTAGCTTGGGTTCCTTGGTTCATTTTGCACACTTAAACCCATTGAGACATTCCCATTCAACAACCAACATTATAGTATCAAGACTACCACAATTAAAGGTTCTTAATTCATCCTAACATATGATTCACAAATCAAATAAAATCCAACTCAGGGTAAGCTTTTTACCTTGCTTGTTTTCGGTTTTCTTTCTCTTTCTCCTCTTTCTCTTGTTCCCTCTTTCTCTTCTTCTTTCCACGCCAAACAAGGGAGCATAGATTGCCAACTACAATCATATCCCTTCACACACACTTCAAGCTTATCAATTCAATTTCCCCTCACAAGAACTAGTATTACAAGAGCTAGTTTTTAGGGTTTAGCTTAGAGATTACCTTCAAGTGTCCAAATGAAGAGCTTAAGCAATCAAAATGATGAAGTTCCAGCACTCCCCAAAAGCAAGAAGAACCGGCTGGACATGGGAAAAATTCAACGTGGAGGAATTTTTCCAAAATTGGAAGAGCTAGCTAAAAATGAGGAGCTTATGACTTTCTTTTTACCTTGGAGAATCAAGAAGATGATGGAGGCTCAAAAACACTTCTTTAAGCTCTAAAATGGACTACTTCCATGGAGATGAAGATGAAGGTTTCAAGCTTTTGATGGGTGAAAAACGTAGCCCTCGCCGATACGAATCCAACGGTGGTGTTTTTGTGTGTTTTGGTGGAGAAATGAGCAAGTTAGAGGAGATTGAAGGTGGCTGTTTGCTCACTCTTAAAATCGCCATTTACAGAGGTAGAGGAAGAAGGAGCTCTGGTGGGGGAAGGAAATTACCATGAGTGATAGAAGAGAATAGGGGAGTGAGGGTATTAATGCCTCATTTAACTATTCACTCCCTTTACTTTAATATTTTGTCCTTTTGTGACTAAATAAACTAGCTTGTTTATTTAAAGGTGTGTATGTGTACCAATTAAAACCGGCCCCACCTTAGTAGTGACCCGGGTCGTTTTTCGACTTTTCGAATTAAACGCGTTTTGTCTCCCGGTTTTGACACTATTCACTTCCCGGGTCCGTTTTCCGGAATTTTCTCGTTTAATTAATTTTAATGGTTATTAAATTCCCATTAATAATGATTTATAGTTATTTAATCAACTGTAATTTTTACGGGTCCGTTTGACCTCTTAAAGTCACGTTTTTGGGTTTTCTCAAAAAACGTGCTTTAAAACTCCGTTAGCGTTTTAATCCATTGTTTGGATCCGTTTTCTTCGGAAATCATTCCCGTATACTAATTAGGCCTAACTAAGCCTTAGGAATCCATCTCAGACCCTTACGAGAACATATATCTCTTATACACATTTAATGCGCGTTTTAGCGTTTTTCGCGTTTAACGCATTTTTCTCCTTTATTTTGGTTTTATTCTTTTTACCAATACTCTCTAGGCACATTTAGGCCCTTAATAATCATATTAGAGTAATTTAATCACCATTACTAGGTCCGGGGTATTAAACATACACACTTCATTCTCACCCATTCATTTCATGAATTATACAAACTGAGAGTTAAGATAAATATTCAATAAGGAACAATATCATATAAGCACAAGTAAGCGCAATAAATCTGATTCGTGCATTTTATCTTATTTAGGTGATCAATTAGCACACAAACACACAAATTAGAGTAGCCAAGGTAGCATACAGGGCATGAGAAGTTCATACCGTTCACCGTTGACTTGGACTCACCGACTCCTCTTCGGTGTTCGACTAATCAAATCCTATCACATACATGCGGTCGAGCGGTTAATTAACTATAATTCACTTAACTCGTTTCATATACTTCCACATACGTTACTTACTCTTTACTACTTTACAACCTTGTTTATACCTTTAATGACCATTAAACATCATTAATTAAGTCCTAATTATCTTATACTATCATTACCATTCAGTTCCTTATCTTAAATGCCACTTTTTAAACTAATTTTTAACATTTCGGGTTGGTCCGGGACTTTGTCCGGGTCTTAGGTCCCGGACCACCCTGTGGTCTGAATCCTCGAACTGAAAATGCATGTGGTCCGGGTCCTTGTACACTAACCAAGTCCCGGACCAGAAGCCTTGGAAAGTCTCGAACAGTTTTATTGGGTGGTCCGGGTCTTGTACATGGGACCAAGTCCCGGACCAGTGTTACCATGAAACTCTCGGCCGATTTTCCAGTATGGTTCGGGTCTTCCTACAGGGACTAAGTCCCGGACCTACTGTTACTTGTTACAGAATTTGCAATTTCTAAGTCTGTTACAATCCTATCTTTGCCCAATCAATTCCCCATTGTTCCTACACTTAATCCCACATGTTTAAACACCTAATTAAGCTTCTAAACATCTCTAAATCCATTACTAACTCATTACTTCTTTCCACACTAATTCACACACATTATTTTCTAACTTAAATTTCAGCACTTGTATTAATTCCTCCTAGACTTGTTATACTACAGATTTTGATTCCCTCTTCTACCATTCATGGTTTCCTTTCCTAATGCCATTTCTAAGGTTTATAATGCATTATCTTTCACTTCTAACTCTACCCACTACTTAGCTCCTTTTCAAAACTGTTTTTAAGGTATTTTTCTACCTAGTTTAAGCTCTTAAGTGTTCTAGTTCCTAGGTAAATTTTGACATAGTCTCCCCTAAATTTTAACATTCTCACCACATTATTTTCACTCACCCATTGCCATTCATATCACCTGTTTATTAACAGCACCAATACATAATTCTCCAACACAAATACTAGGCATTAATCACTCATTTAATTCCTGCACACAACATCTATTTTCTTAAGGTTTTTACAAGCTTTTAAACATCTTTCAAAGATCTAAAACAGTTTGGTTCTTTCCTACATTATACCACTACTCAAACTATGTACATTATTCATTCCAAGCCTTAAAAATCTGTTACACAAAGTATACCAAATACTACACAAGGTGAGTGTAATTTACATTGTTCTTTCTAGCTCTCTTTTTCTTTTTCTTTCTTCTTTCCTTCTTCCTTCCTTTCCTTTCCTCTCTTCTTGACCAACCGGTTATGGAGGTTCAATGTTCTAATGCTACAGCCCATCATTACATAACCATTTAAATTCTAAAATCAGCCCTTAAATCAACTTATAGCTTAGAGCATGTTTTTAAGGTTTAGAAAGGGTGTTACCTTGCAAGTATATAGAAGGAATGTTAGACAGCAACAAGGCAAGATTTCCACTCCAAATGTGAAGCCAAAATCGGCTGGAGCATAAGGTACAAGAAGCTCAAGACTTAGAAATTCTATTTTTGCAAATAGGAGCTAGAAGTGTTAGTTTTTCGTATTTCCTTTTACCTCAAACCAGCCATACCCATGTAGATGAAAGTGGGTATTTTCGGATTTGGAAAAGAGGGGAATGATCTCCTTAATGAGAGGAATCCAATGGTACCAATTTTATAATTTTTGGAGAAGATTTGAGGATTCAACAAGAAGAGAGAAGATGGAGGCTGGTTTGGCTTCTCAAAATCGCCATTGTAGGAGCTGCTTGGAGAAGAAGAGAAATTAGAGAGGGAGGAGTGATACGATGGAGTTGTGAGAGAGTAAGAGAGAGAGTGCCAAAGTAAGGTGAGCGTACTTTACTCTATTAATTTGTCTTCTAGCATATTAGGTGAGTGAAGAGAGTGAGAGAGGGGGGGAAACAGCCGGCCACACTCACTACCCATACAGCTTTTAAAATTTTTATTTGCAAAAGTGGACACATTATTTTAGCCTATTTACACTTACACCCCACAACTTTCTGTGTTTTACAGTTTTTTACTATTTTCTCGTTAATTAATTTTATTGGTTCTAGACATTCATTAATGTTTAATAATGACTATTTGGTTGACCAAAATTATTACGAGTCTATTTAACCCGCTTAAAGTCGCGTTTTCCCGGTTTCCTCGAAAAACGCGCTTTAAGGTTCATTTGTGTTTTTAATCCATTTTAAGGATCCGTTTTCTTCGGGATTTGTTCCCTCATGTTTATCTAGGCATAATTAAGCCTTTAAAATCTTCATTAGCCTAATTAATCACTATTTTTAATTTCGTGGTATTTCACCTGTATAAGGCCTTGGGTACGAGTCTGTCTTTCAGCTTAGCTTACCATCCTGAGTCGGATGGCCAGACGGAGAGGACAAATCAGATCCTTGAGGACATGCTGCGAGCATGTGTACTGGATTTTGAAGGGAGTTGGGATAAACATGTGACTCTGATTGAGTTCGCCTACAACAAAAGCTTTCAGGCGAGCATCGGTATGGCTCCGTTTGAAGCGTGGTATGGTAGGAGGTGCAGGTCTCCCATCTATTGGGATGACCTGAAGGAGAATGTCCTGGTTGGACTTGAGCTGGTTCAGGGTGTAGTAGAGAAGATCAGGATGATTCGAGAGTGTCTGCTAGTTGCTTAGAGTAGGCAGAAGAGCTATGCAGATCAGAGACGTCGACCAC
>CM041781.1:75008654-75171596 GCA_023374045.1 Limonium bicolor
TCACCAGCGGAGCGCGGAGTTCTGTTTCGAATTAACGGAATTAATGTATATCTTTAGTGGCCGTCGTTTAATGAGGCTTATTAGAGATAGATTTGAGAGGGAGAAAGATAGAATTCCTTTTGTTATAAAAAGAGGAGGCCAGCCAACGAAAAGGGGACGTCTTAGAACACACAAAATCCCCACAGTACACATCTTGAGCGCACAGATAATCACGATACAGAGAGAATTAGTTTGAGAGCTTGGAGTCTGGTTTGGAGTTTGGAGCAGAGCACAGAAAGAGTTCACCACGGAGACTGAACAGAGTTTCTTCTTATTCTCTATTATTACTAAGCTTATTGTAAACATGTCAATGGCTGAGTAGTTCCCTTAGATTTCGGTTTGCTATGTATCCCTAAATTGACTATTCCTGTTCCTTTGTGATTTAATTTAATTGAGTAAAGTTATTTTCCTTGCTTAATTTCTTTAATCATTATAATTTGGCCAATTATAAGGATTAATGGTGGCCATCGGGTCCGGTTCTACCCGGAACCGGCGGTTCTACCCGGAACCGATTGGAACCGGAACCGGCCGGGAACCGGTGGGAACCGGAACCGAACCGCCTCAGCCGGTTCCGAATACGAATACATGTTGTGAGATTCGGGCCCGAACCGGACCCGGAACCGGAACCGCTCGGAACCGGTTGGAACCGGTCGGAACCGTCATCGGATTCGGAACCGGGAACCGGAATCGGAACCGCAACCGGTGGAACCGAACCGCCCCAGAACCGTTGAAGTTACCGTTGGAATCGGGCCAAAACGATGTCGTTTTGGGTCTCGGGCGCGCGCTCCTCTGAAGAAAATAGCCGTTAGATCCCAAGCACGTGTATTGCAATATGAAGGCCAACATGATGATTGGTATGAGATGAATGGGGATAACACCACTTAGGACTTCTATCTTGTAATATTTAGAATGTATTAGTAATTTTATTACTTTCTTTCCATGTAATCTTTTTTTAAGACTTGCAAATTGAAATCATGTAACCTCTTAGTAGCTGTACTCTTTTTCCTTATTAAGGTTTTCCCAATGGGTTTTTACCTAATAAGCTTTTAATGAGGCAGTGAATCATATAATAAAATTCTCTTTGTTCCTTATTTTTTGTAAATTCAATAAAAATTCCTAAGTCTTTGTTTCTTACACATTTAAGATTATAAACTTGAAGAATAACCTATCTAGGAGTAAAGTGGATGAAAGGAGCAACGTGTGCGCTCAAACGGATCTCAAATCGGAGCTAAAATGAAGCAACTGGAGCCGATCGAATCTTTCCGGAACCGCTCCAGAACCGGTCGGAACCGATCAGAACCGGAACCGGAACCGGCCGGAACCGGTTTTTTGACCGAATCCGAAGCGAATCCAGATTTCAGAACCGGAACCGGAATCGGAACCGGAACCGCCCAGACCGGTTCCGAATACGAATACACATTTTTCGGAACCGGAACCGGTGGAACCGGAACCGGAACCGGTGGAACCGGACCCGTGGCCACCATTAATAAGGATTAGTATTTTGTTAGCTTATATGTGACGACTGCGGCTTTCAATTGAATTCAGGAAAATAACCGGTTAGTTTAGAGACGGTAATTCCTCTAAATAGCTAATTGACTAATAAACTAGATTGTTCTTAAGGTGGTTAGTAAATAGTGGGTTCGTAACGAGAGTTAGAATTCGGTCTTTATTAACTAGTATTTGCTAAGCGGGAGACCGGAGGTAAATTATCTTAGTTCTAGGGTTTTACTCAGAATTATCTTTTAAATCACTTAGGGATAGGAATCACGGATTTAGGGTGCAGTAGTAAACCGGGATCTTCTTCTCCAAATCAGTTTCACAACATTTATTTTTCCTGCTTATTATTGTTTCGCATGCCGTTTACAGTTTTAATTGTCATCAAATCAAACCCCAATTTCCTGTTTTATTTTAATTCGGTTAGTAAAGATTAAACTAGACACATCGCCTCCTCTGGTTCGATACTTAGGGATTACTCTCTATTAAAACTTGCTAGAATTGACCGGTACACTTGCCGTTAGGTTTTATCCCAACATTAATAAATACCAAACAACCCTTAAAACTCTCGGTATTAACTAATTCCCACCAAACTTCCATAATTTACAACTCAACCCCAACTTATATTTCCTTGTTACATTTATAGTATATACCTTATATTAATCCTTATTCCTTAATATAATTATAACCCATGGTTATATTTTCTCAAAATAACCGAACAGACCCCATGGTCTATTTAAATTATTTTTCCACCACTTAACTTTCTATATTCACCAATTTCCCCTCTTTATAACATATAGTTTTCTAATTCCATTAAAATCATATATTATACATATGTCCTTATAAAACCTTGTATATAATTCCAAAAATCACCAAACTATACCAAAAGGTTATAAACATTATTCCTAACCTTATACTTTCTCTAAATCTCGATTTTTCCACATATGTTACCCATTTGTAACAATATTATGAAATACCTTATATTATACTTATTTAATTCATATTAACTCCAAATTTAACCAAAACAATTCCTAAAAATTCCTAATAACCTAAGGTTTGTACTAAATTCCTTTTAGTACCCCCAAGTTTTCGGAAACCACAATACCACCCCAAGTCTTATAAATCTTTTACAATTTAATAAGTATCTTATTATAAGGTAGTATTTTAATTTCTAAAATTCTCCAAAGTTGGTCAAAGTCTCCTATATAGTCAACTTTGACTTCTAATACCAATTGGGACTCAAACTTTCGGTAATTACCAACAATACCCCATACTTTTCTATTTTTACAATTTTGACCCAAAACTTTATAAAATGTTATAATTTTTATTAAATTCATTTAAAAAAACCCTAAACTCCTCTAAATTAAGCCCACGGCTTTATATTTTCCAGTAATTACGATTTGGCCCCAACTTAATTATATAAGCATAAATAAAACTAAATAAGCTTATAAACTTAAATTAAAATGGCCTAATGACATGGCCTTATTACAACCTTGAACTTGCAAAATGAATTACACAATAAATGTCTCAAAATATTGCATATATTTTCGGCCTCACTTTGATTTAATTATTTTTCCACATAATGTCATAATTTGACCATTATGTTAATTAAATCTCTTAAATGACTAGCTTAATTTATCTTAGCCATTTTTTTCCATTTTTAGGTCAATATGACCTATATTTGAAGTTTCACTCTCGGCCATGTATATATATATACTTGGAAATTACAAAAAATCATAAGTTTAAGGTGTTTATACCTTGATTATTCCTTGTATGGGCTCGGTCACTTGTAGGAAAATTCACCACTTGATTTAGACATGTTTAATACACAAAAACAAGATATGGTTACACTCCAAGCTTGAGCTTAACCATAAGGAATAATTAATGTAAGATTTAAGGCAAAAATCACCTTAAAAATGCAAGGAGTGTTCAAGGTGGTTTAGATCTGAACCAAACACACCACAAGGTGTTAGATCCACCATATTGACATAGTAAATAGTTAGATCACGAAATGCTACCTTGTTAGGTTTTACCTTGGAAAAATGCCTTAAAGGGGAGTATTTCTCTTGGATCTTGGTCACCCTTGCTCCAAATGGCTAACCAACTGAATGAACATGTAAATATGAAGATTATGAGTGTATAAACTCATAAAAATCAGAGGAAGAAAACCGCATGAAGAGTGGAGATCCTTAAGGTATGTTTTTACCTTAAAATGTAGATTTGAACAACCTTGGTCCCTCTACTGGTCTCAACCGAGTTTAGCTCTTGTTCTAACCTTAGAACACTGAGAATAAGCCATAGGAATTGATGAGCCACGAAATCTAGGTGTTGGTAGTGAAGAGATGAAGAAAAAGGGCTAAAAATGACATTAAAACACTTACCTTAAGAACTTAGGAGCTAGATTTGCCTTCCATGCTCAAGAACAAGCTTTGAGAGCTTCAAAGGAAGGGAGGAACTCGGCTGGGTAGAAGGAAATCGGACAAGGAAGGAAGGAGAAGGTGAGAAAGGTGGGAAATAATGTAAAACTATTCTAAATTGGAGATTAGGTAGTAATTTGTCCCCAAAATCATTGTATTCTGTCTCCTCTCTTATTGCAACCGATCTCCATGGTCCAAATGAGTCAATTAATTGACCATTGACCATACTTGGTCAATATTGACTCATGCGGGCCCCACTTTAGGGTTTTATTAATATTTTAATATTAAATTTGTAAAAATTCGTAAATTTATGGAATTAAATTCCTAATATGATATAATATGACAAAAGATCACATTTAAGGATAATTATAATTTTTTAAGCCCATTAAAAATCAATTTAAAAGGCAATCTCACAAAAACGTGCTTTAAGGAGTTTTAGCGCACATTTTTGTGTCACAGGGTGTTCCTGAGCTTAGTTCTCCTTGAGAATGGTTTTATTGTGTTCCTTGCTTCATTATAATACTTAGGAATCCACTTTGGATCCTATTTGAGGTCATACAATCTTTATGGTGTCTTAAAGCACATTTTGGCTTTACCGATCTTAAGGCGTGTTTGCCTTGTTGAGATCCTTTAGATTGTTCCCCAATAATATTTAGATGTCTAATAATCATATTTGATCATTAATAAATCATTTAATTATATTTTAAAGGTTAGGGGTATTTCAAGTTGTGTATCTAATCACGTGAAAGTAATAGGTCGAATGCGTTAATCCATCAAATATCAAATTCAATGGTCTAGAAGTTATGACCGTAAGCAAGAAACGAATGCAAACACAAAGCACGTTGAGTGTAGGTTAGGAAGTGCCACATGAAAATGTAAGCCTTGACCCTATGGGGATGAGACTTGTTCGCACGTTTAACCCAAGAAAATACTGGGGACAATTGATCAGAACTATCAATTGTCATGTACTGTAGCTTAGATTGTCTTAAAGAAAAATACTGGGGGCAATTTTTGGTTCCAACAATTGCTATGGAAGCACCAATTGAAACTCAAAGCTTAAGCACTACCAACACCACAACCACACAGGCCCTCATAAGCCCTTACCTCACCACAAGCACCACTCAAAAGCCTTAACCCTTCACAACAAACACCACACTCCCACCAGCGGTATGCTCATCTTCTAAGAAACAAATTGTAGATCTGAAGTCTTTAGTCAAGAACTGATGATTTCACTTTCCTTTTCAATAGACCAAGTTTTTCCCACACAATACCACATTTGACACCTTTTTACAATAGTTTCTTGTTTTAAAAAAGTTTCCAACAAAAACTTTGATTGCATTTTATAACTTCTGCATGCACCTCATCATTGCCACATTTGGCACATTAACAATCAATTTAAATCATTTACATAAGACATCATCTTTGCAACATTTCATCCTCCAACACCCGAATAGAAGAACTAACCTGTGTAGAAGAACTCACCTGAGTAGAAGAACTCACCCGAGTAGAAGAACTCACCCGAGTAGAAGAACTGACCTAAGTAGAAGAACTCACCTAAGTATAAGAACTCACCTGAGTAGAAGAACTCAACTAAGTAGAAGAACTCACCCGAGTTGAAGAACTCAACCGAGTATAAGAACTAACCTGAGTAGACAAACTTACCCGAGTAGAAGAATTCACCCGAGTAGAAGAACTCACCCGAGCTGAAGAACTCAACCCCAGGCTCGTCATGAGCCTAATTCCCTACCATTCCACCTCAGGCACACATAAGCCAAATCATAAAAACAGCCTCAGGCACCCATAAGCCCTACTTTACATCCATTCACTTAGGCACCCATAAGTCCTACTTTACATTCATTCACTCAGACAACCATAAGTTCTACCTTACACTCACCCACCTTAGGCACACATAAGTCATACCACTTGTTAGAAGAAATATGTGACTATCTCTACCTAGGTAGTGCACCTATTGTTTTACGGAATAACGAATTGAGTGGCGTTGTCGATCGCAGGGACCTCGCTCAATTAATTGACAATTTATTTACAAACTGAGAAACTAAACTAAGAAAACAGGCAACGTTACTTTTTTCAGGTTTGCTTAATTTAATAAAAATAATGACTCAATAAACTAACATAAAATAATAAAACAGTAAAATAAACTAAACAAATAAATAAAGATTAAAACTCTCTAAATAAAAGAAAGCATCCCGGATAGTTATGCAAACCTTCACTTTGTAATCAATTATTAAACTTTTCCCTAATTCTGCAATAAACTCAGAAACTATAATTAATTCGTCAACGGCTAAGTCTAACGAATCCTAACCTGAAATACCCCAAACCTAAGTATGTTAAGTAAACATCAATTTATGATGTAATAAGGCTAAAAAATGCCTTGGAAACAATGGTATACAATTTAAACCAAAGAAAACACAAGAAACACCATAAAGTCAATTTAAGCAAATACTTGGTCTAGACTTGGTGTAACCTTGATTAGGACCCAAAGGTCATTCTTATACCTTATTGACATGCTAATGAATATGTTAAATCAATTGCCAAAGAAAACCAAGCTTAAACACAAATTATGCTTTAAGGAGTCTTAACGCACGTTTTTGAAAAATTGTCTTAGAAATGGGTTTTGTGTGGCTAAATTACCATGATTAAACCTTAATCAAAATTTGTAATACTTAGTATCACATAAGGAAGCCTAAATCAATGAGAAACCAAAAATTTCACAAATTTGTGCACTAGTTATGAATAATACCCAAATAGTGCCCAAAATAAGTCAAGTGACTTTCTTAAGTGGTCAATGGTCAAATAACACCTAAATATCTAAGGGAATAAGAGGGGGCCAGTTTTGAGAGGGTGAGTCATCACCAAGGCCAGCACACTTAAAGAAAGAAGAGGGAAAGTGAAAGAGAGTGACTATTTACCTTTTTAGCAAATATCTCCTTATACACTCTTCTCTCTCCTCTCTTCTTCATTTCTTCCTTTATCCACCGTATTCTTCTTCTTCCCTTTGCTCCAAAACGTGAGTTGCAGCCCCCATTCTCCTCCATCTTCACTTGCTCACCAAATACACAATATTGTTCCAAATCAAAAACTAAACTTAGATTATTCTTAGTTGGAGCAAGCCATTTAGTTCTACCTTTTCAAAACTTCAAAAACACAAGTTTGATGCCATGGATAAAATCCATTGAAGGGGGAAAATTCAGTTTGAAGAGCTCTTTTTGTAACACCCCATCCAACATTAACATACTTACAATGAACTGCAGCGGAAGAACAACCTCATCACATTACTTAACTCGTTGGTGTTACACGCCGTTAGCCACCCACGTGGCTAACAAGGCTAATACATACACATTGTACCGGTCTGATGGGCTAAATTCCCGAGCGTCTACACATTACTATCCCTTTCCATTAACACACACAACAAACCTTCCAACTATACCGAGTATTTATAAACTGGTGCCGACAACAATTCGGTCTTACTACACCTACTGTATACATACACTTAAAAGTTTACCCATGTACAATGACTACCCGTCCTACTCTCGAACGGCTTCCAGCACTTCGTACCTGAAATAGGAAGAGAAGAGAAAGGGGTGGCCCCAAGGGGCTCAGCACCTTTGCTGGTATGGTAATCCCAGCCCACATGCTACCGGGCCACGCACAACTACTTGTCGTCTTAACATGCGGTTGATTATATTTATAACATGCATGTAACAGTGAACACATCACATAACATTCGCCTCAACGGGCTCAACAAACGGATAATATATCCTTACTTAATAAGTCACTCATGGTATTCATCATCCCTAGAGTGTTCCTCCTCTAATGGAGCTACTTCCTTAATAGACGACACATACCCTTAAACCGGGTTATCCTTCAACGCCTCTTATCACAAACTGGGAATCATATCCATGATCCACACACTCCATATTATACAACATATAACATACACTACATACAACACCTAACAACACTTTGCACGTTTCCACGTGCACAACATAATACCACAATGGATATTCCATCACAACAAAACACATTACATAACGGGAATGGTTCGCTTAGGAACCGACCCAAACATTGTTTACACACTGGTGAGCCTAGAGAATGTTGCCAGTCTCATGATAAGCTCGTTACATAACTCGTTACCGTCTCGTTAAATGGACGGTTAACTTAACACAAGGTGTCTCGGATATAGTGATCCAAGCACACCGAAACAAACATAACAATAGTTGCCCCTGTGGCCCGACGTGTCAGTAATAGCCTTGGTTAAGCTAAAGGGAAGGTTGGGAACCAAATTGGAAAACAACCATAACATACAGAGAGGATCGAACCTGCTATGACAACGACCCCCATACTCACACGCGTGGCCGGAACAGACCGGACTCCTCACTCCCCCCGTTAGCACTTATTAGAAGTTCAACTTTGAACTTTATTAAACAAACACAAACTTTGGGTTAAGTCTTGTTAGACATACACAAGGGAAGAGAAGTCATACATTCACATACAAACATCACGCACAAACATCACATAACCAACTCACGCATAGCCGTGGTTAGAACGTTCCTTAAGTCGGAAACGTTGTTACCGGATACCGTTCTCTTACGTTTACCTAGTAGTGGTTACTAGCCCTTCAAGCGCATTAGAGGTTACCGGTATCGGCACGTAAACATACAATAACAATAACGACTGTAAACTCGTTTCATGATTTATCTCATAACGTGGCAAACATACAGAAAAACACATTGGCATACAAGCCGGTGTAATCCGGTAGGACACAGGTTGCAAGAAAACCATACCTGTCCCGGAGTCCACTTATCCTGTCCATTTATGTTCCTCGAGCAATTCTCGAACAACTGTTAACATCACACGTGTTTTCATTAACATCGGGGTTTGCTTGATCATTTAATGTCAATGCTTAATTTTTCCCCGTTAACTTAGTTACATAACTTAACATTTTTAACTTGTTTTACTCTCACATTTTAATACAACTTTTAACCCACTTAGGTGTCATTAAAACTCACCTACATGTCCTCAACATCCTTATAACATCACACCTACCAATCCCCATCATCACATAACATTTCTTAACCTTAACCATGTTTTTGGTCCGACGACCCACCGTCCGACCCACAGCTGGGTCGGTCCATTACAGAACCCTTTACTTCCTTATAATCATGCCCGTCCGACCCACGTCCGACTCACTCGACTGGGTCGGACCATGTGCGAACATTTTCTTCCTTTGAAACTGACCGACCGACCCATGTCCGACCACCCTTTTGGGTCGGACCATTACCGAACACATTCCTAACACCTAACAGA
Organism: Limonium bicolor; assembly: GCA_023374045.1. NCBI lineage: Eukaryota > Viridiplantae > Streptophyta > Magnoliopsida > Caryophyllales > Plumbaginaceae > Limonium > Limonium bicolor. The sequence goes on from CM041781.1 coordinate 75,017,933, forward strand.
GGCTCGACCGACCCAAAACTGGGTCGGACCCCTGGGTCGGTCGCCTCCTAACTTACCCAAACTTTACCAATTCTTCACCAAACTTCTCTAAGGCCTCTTAATGTTTCCTAACAACATTTGGTAACCTTATATCCACATACAACATCCACTAAACTCATCTTCTAACTCTTAAACCTTTACTTATTCCTTGTAAAAATTCCTTAACACTTCAACATTTGTACTAGGTTCCTAAATGGTGTTTCTCACCTATTATAACTACTATCCCAAAACACTTCCTCCTCATCTTAACATCATCTCTTAAGCATTATTTTCTTACTAACTAAATCTCCTTTTTACATCATACCTAAACATCACTTGTTCCTTGAACACCACCACCTTACCTAAACCTTAAACAACTCCTCCAAGACTTTAATAATTCACAAAACCCCATTGAATTCCTAGAACTTCCAAGACAACACCTAATCCTTGCATCACTCTAAATCACCTTAATACATGTTTTCTTCTCAAGTAAATTCAATCACCTTTAACACTTCCTAGTTCACCAAACTTCCTTAAAACACTTAGAACTTCTTACACATCTTTCCAAATTTGGCCATAGCTTCTCCTGTATATACTCACATCCAAACACTTAGGTTTTTACCTTATTTCATTCAAAACACCTAAAATCCATCAAACACATTTTTTACACAAACTTCACACATTAAGCACTACATCACAATATAGTGCATAACTTAAATTGCTTGGCACTTAGGCCCTTAAATAACATGGCTCTTAGGCCCTTAAATTGCATAACCTTAACACTGAATTTCCCCCACATAAATAATCTTTGACCTGCAATACATACACCAAAACATATGTTCTTTTACTAGTCTCCTTGAGAACATTTTACTAGGTCACTCACCATTGGCTCCTTAGGTATTTTAACAAGCATTATAAGCTTATTTCTCCTAAGGCATTTAAATCTCATTAAGATAGTATATTTACCTCTTTTTCCTCACAAATTTCTTCTTGTCCTTGTAAAACCGGTAAGGCATTTGGTTCCTTGCCAACTACCAAACATTGTACAAATAATAGAATGAGTATTCAAGCATTATGCTTCATCTCATTGTAAACCCTAGTTTACACATATTGTTTTAACACATTAAGGTAATTTTTTACCTTGGAATTGGAAGAGAACTTGAATAAGTATCAAGAGAGGACTCCTCCTAGCCCTTGGAAGATCCAAATGAAGCTAAAACAAGCAAGATAAATACACCATGGTGAGTGAATTTTTCGGACAACCAAAACATGAAGGAAACTTGATTTTTCTTGAGTTTCCTACCTTGAAGCAAAGGAGAACAAGAATATGTGAAAAGATGGGCTCAAGCTCCTTCAATGGTGAATCTCCATGGCACCGAAATGGGGCTCTTGAAGTTTTGAGAAGATAGGAATGAAGAGTTTGATGAGAGGAAGAGAATGGTGGTGTTTGTTTTTGATTTGGTTAATGAGTCATGAGATATTGACAAAGGAAGGTGGAGCTTTGGTGAGCACTATTCCAAACCGTGAATGGAAGAAGAAGAGAGGTTGAAGAAGCCTTTCAACCGTGGGAAATGAAGAAGGAAGGGGAGAATGAGATTGGTTTTGCTTTTGAAGATTTTATACTTAAAGCAAATAGTAACCATTAGTCATCACTTATTACTTAATAAACTTACATGTGTGGTGACTCACACCTTGAAAAAACCGGCCCCCATTTTAATAGAAGGGTAATATAGTCTTTGTTGACCAATTTAATTACTTATAACATTATATGTTACAAACTAGCTTTAAAAGTTACTATTCACAAACTAAGGCACATAGAAGTGAAATTTTTGATTTCCCACTAATATGGCCACCCAAATGTGATACTATATAGTACACATGTTAATTAAAGAGTAATGATGGACATTTAGCCATTCAAAACTCATTTACAAGACAATTTTTCAAAAACGTGCTTTAAGACTTCTTAAAGCACATTTGTGTTTTAACTTGTTTTCAAGCTGGTTTTCTTTGGTAATTGATTTAATATGTTCATTAACAATTCTAAGGTATAGGTATGACCATAGGTCTTACACATTTATCCCAAGCTTAGAGCACATTTTTGCTCATATTGACTTAAGGTATTTATTTGTGTTTTGTTTGGTTTCCTTGTCTTCCAAAGCTTCCTAAGACTATTTAGCCTTATTAAATCATAATTAAATGGTTATCCAGTCTTGGTAGGCTCTTGGGTCCTAACCAAGTTCACTCATAGCTTAGAGCATGTTTTTGCTCAAAACTGTGTCTTAATGCTTTATTGCATTTATTATGGTTTAAATTGTTCACTGATGTTACTAAGGCACTTTTTAGCCTTTACATACCATAATTGATATTTAACCACATATCAAGGTTTGGGGTATTTCAATCTACCCCCCTTAAAAGAACTTCGTCCTCGAAGTTCACACTTTTCACGCATCATTAGATTAGAACACGGGAATCACTTGGAAATAAACTTCCATAACCAAACACACTTTACATCACAACCTCGGACCTTAAGTTCCGGGCAACACATTCACATCCACACATAAACATACATATCCACATGATAACCTCGGACTCTATGGTCCGGATCTAATCACCTTACACATACATAACAACATTTGGACACATAGGTCCTGTAACATAACAGTCTTTAGACACATAGGTCTATGTAACAACCACACATTTAGACTCATAGGCCTTGATAGTATACACTTTTAGGAATCCAAGTCAAAACAAACATTCATTACATACCACACAACATGTCAGAGCATGTATAGCAATCAAAAATTCCTTGATATCCTGTGATCCCGCAGAACACGGTCGCGATGGACACCTTCCGTCCCCGTGCCTTTAGGAGATTAAACAACACATAAGTTTAAAAATTTCCTTGTGAGGTTAAGTAAGAACTTTATTATGTAAGTATCCATCAACGTTTTATAAATGCCAATTGAAAATCCTTTTGAAAACACACAACTCCAAGTCCAACTTAAGCTCTTTGCTTCTTTTATTAGCGTGGTTTTCGTGACCACTATAGGGAGTTTCAAGAGTCATCCAACCTTGATGTGATCAGCATCAGTGTTGAAACTATCCTTCCCCCAATTTGTGTTCGGTTTCCCTTGATCACATGCAAATCAAGTTCCACCTCCCACTTCATTTTCAAGCATCAATTAATCCTCATTTCCAATTTTCTATCTTTTGAATCATTCTAGTCATGATCACAACATCTCCAAAGGATAGAACTCCGTCTATCAGTTACCTTCATTCACTTTAATCACGTTGCCTAGGGAATCTTATTCTCACTAGGTCTATGTCGGTATCATGCCCTTTCATGCATCACTATTAAGTATACATATATATATATATACATATATTTTATCAAAATACAAACACACCTGATTTTACATTTACACTGTCGGGGCTTTTATTCCCCCGGGAGTTTCTCTACTCCCCACACTTGTACTATCACACACAACTGTTAAACAAACACACAACTTATCACAATGGTATTCGCATCTTCTGTGCGCAATTACCACAATTAAAAACCATGAATGAGTGTGTATGTTTACGTAACACACCCCAATCATCAAAACAAACAATAATTTTGTGCTATGCACAATAGAGTCACATACACTACGTACACTTGTACGGTAATATACACCAAGTGGTTTTGCGCTCTCCCCCACCCCCTTAAAAGGGATTACGCCACGTATCAATCACTAAACATTGGCTTAATGTTCTGCCGTGGTGAAGTGTTTTAAACTTCCATGCGTCTATTACATATGGATTCTGATGATAGGATCTTAACCATATTGGCGGTTAGTTCCTAAACCAAGAATTTCATTGGAGTTTGTTAACTCTTAATTGGTTTCGATTCTGGCCTGTTAGGCTTCTAGGCGTTAATAATTAGCCATCCACTCATATTCGTATTCACGTTGTACATTTGAATCACTTGTTCACTAGTTTTCTGCTGCGAAACTCTAATAACTGTAGAGCTAATTGCTCCTTTTGTTATTCTTACTGTATTGTACATCCCCAATTGTCACCCTCATCTTGGTAAAATGGTTTCTCAACCGACGCCACGTATCTTTTACTTACCCGGCGGGATTTCGGTGAGTTTCACAATTTTCCATCCACTTCCATGATATTTACTGTCGGTTGGGATTGAGCTACTACCTAGTGTGTAGTGCTCTCTCAGCTATTATAACATTTGTGGTATATTCCACTGATACTTGGCAGCTAGTGCTACTGTAGTTCACTTACTGTTAATCATATTTCCACGTTTGGTCTTGTACAAGTACTTTTTATTGGTGCGGGCCTTGCATTTCTATGCATCGGCCATTATAACATTATTTTCCAATCCACATGTTTCCAATTCCTAGCTATCTCATTCGATCATATACTGCGCAAGTGCAATACCAAAACACTCAGTCATACAGAGTGCAGAGGCGTAAACTCTTGACAGTAAATCCCTTATGCGATTCGCCATGAAATTCACCTGAGTTCCTCATCACACAGTACCTACCACTGGCTTTGCTCAGTTTGTTTAACATCCTTATCTTGCTCTCCACTGAGTTTAACTCATAACTGATCTTATTCTGTTCGTTTTCGTTTAACAAACATTTATACAACGGTCCGCTTGTTGCGCACCGTGCTCCTACTCCCTGATAACATCAGCTTTATCGTCTACTCACCCTCAACTTCCACATATAAACTTCATTATTCAATTAGGTTCATCCTCCTTTGGTGACAACTGAATGCTCCTGAGCACGCATTCGAGTCATAAGCCGCATTATTCAGCTCGGTTTCACTTTATACTCACATACACTAAGACAGCTCACTGCTCTCTTCAATAACAACATGGTCAATCCTTAACCATTTTTCTTGAACTTGATTCACATAACTACCGCTCCTGCGTGGTCACAATGTCGAGAGGTATCCCCACTCTTAAGCAGTGGTTCTTTACCACTCTATTCTCTTATACAACCTAAACTTCTACCCATCAATCGAATTATATGATATATCCTGCTTTTGGATTATAAGCCTTATTTGCCTTGAGCTGGCTCATTATAGGCTGTGTCCACACACATGTACTTCTCTGTACAATATTACAAGGTCGTTGCACACGTTCCTTTCATGGATGCCCCTTAGTTTGTCAGTCCGTCTCCTGACAACTTATGTCTAAACTGTTGTGTTAGTTTCACCCCTTGTGCTTCTGTCATGCATTTCATTCAACAATGTTGATGTGACACCCTCAAGGATTGCTCCGGTTTGTTAAGTTATGCCTTTACATTTGGCTCACACTTATTGGTAAATTCCGTTAGCTACGCCTTTCGCGGTCTTTACTGGTTTATTATCTTCTTCTGTGAAGATTAACATTTCCTGGTATGTAGGTACTTATTCTGGAATTTATCGTTCATTGCACATTATGTGTCCACATTAGGCACCTGCTTGCCATGTACAGGCTGGGTCACCATTCCAGCTATAATGTTTATCTAAGGATCCTTAAGACATATGTGGTGTCTTTACTAACAGTTTGTGCCCATCGCACTTCCGAACTCTTAAATTTCTTTGAAAATGAATTCACTAATTCCTTTAGTCTAGTTATCTTAACTGAGTTCCTTAACTTCAACTATTCCTTGTATCCTTAGCTCTTTTTGATTCATGCTGCTGACCGTAGACGGAGTCGACTACTTCCCGTGTTTCGGACTCCATTCGTATATATATGGGGTATCAACTGATACATTACTACTTACCCAACTAACCTATAAGTAGGTCTGTCAGGCCCACATGCTCCTATCGGAGTGCGGTCGTCCCACAACACAGTTGTACACGTAGTGTCCGTCACAACGCCCTAGGTGAAGTATTCTGTTGTCAACTCCTTTATATTGTCCCCGTGATAATATTCATTCCTTGCTTCCCGAACTTAATCGAGGAAAGTTGATCCTTGTTGTATCCTTGTCAACTGTCCTTGGTTTTACTGGTTTGGTTAAAAGAAGGTTTGGAGAAGAAGTGTTGGTTTGAAGGAAAATTTAGTTTTGAAAAGAAAAGGTTTGAATAAATCTGGTTTGAAAGAAGATTTCATGGTTTCACAACATCTTCTTTACCTTAGCCAAGTCTAGCTTCTTGGCTGAACTGGTGTACTTACAATCACAGAGGTTAGGCTATTAAGCCCTTCCACGGTTACAATGATATACTTAACTTCATGGTACTTTACTAAGTACTTGTAGTGGTTATAAATTTCCCGAACAGCCCTGTTATAGCGCACTTGCTATGGCAAGTGCGCCATGCTAACTGGCTATTGGTTTAACACATACCGATTGTGATATTGATTTTACCATACTGTCATCAGTGGCCTTGTTGGCCCTCACTGATCTGCTACCTTAATAATAATCTCTAGGTGACTTCTCACTGTCTTCACACGATGATCATAAACGGGTGTTTCCCATTCTGGAGACCCTTTGTTTTAATATTGTATTCTCTTGTAGCCGTTCCACTTATTTGGTCGTGGTTACTGAGACTTGTCTCTTGTTTGGGCACTACGTGTAGTTCCTTTGTCGATTGTATACCGTGGTGTATCACTTAACAATTGTGGTCCCGTAGACACTTGTCTCGGGTGTTATTAATCCATTTGCTTTGCCTGTGTTGCACGGTAGGTGCGTTGCAGCTGGATTTCGACTGCTCTGCATGTCGACCCAGGTTGCCGGGAAATTCTATTCTCCAATACACAAGATCCTTCATTCATTGCTATGAAATGCGGTTAACATTATTTCGATGGAGACCGTGGGATTCCCAGTTTTCGGAATCTACCGTTGACAGGTTCTCCGTACCCAAGGGTATTTAATAACAGCCAGATGGGTATCCCCGAGTAGAGAGGACTTCCATCTCCCTGGCGTGTTTCCCCAAGTTATATACAGGATTGTGGAGGGTGGGAAGGAATTGTGGGTTTCCAGTAGCCACTGGTAGTTCCTAACTAGCGTATCTCTCACGCTATCACTCAACCCTTAAACCCAAAGTACTTGAATCCACTCGGTACTTCCTAAGCTCGGTAATTCAGTCATCAGAGCGATACTTCGCTCTGATACCACTTTTTGTAACACCCCATCCAACATTAACATACTACAATGAACTGCAGCGGAAGAAACAACCTCATCACATTACGTAACTCGTTGGTGTTACACGCCGTTAGCCACCACGTGGCTAACCAAGGAATACATACCATTGTACCGGTTGAGGGGCTAAATTCCCGAGCGTCTACACATTGACTATCCCTTTCCATTAACACAACAACAACATACACCTTCCAACTATACCGAGTATTTATAAACTGGTGCCGACAACCAATTTCGGTCTTACACCACTACTGTATACATACACTTAAAAGTTTTACCCATGTACAATGACTACCCGTCCTACTCTCGAACGGCTTCCAGCACTTCGTACCTGAAATAGGAAGAGAAGAGAAAGGGGTGGCCCCAAGGGGCTCAGCACCTTTGCTGGTATGTGTAATCCCGCAGCCCACATGCTACCGGGCCACGCACACTACTTGTCGTCTTAACATGCGGTTTGATTATATTATAACATGCATGTAACAGTGAACACACATCACAACATTCGCCTCAACGGGCTCAACAAACGGATAATATATCCTTACTTAATAAGTCACTCATGGTATCATCATCCCTAGAGTGTTCCTCCTCTAATGGAGCTAGCTTCCTTAATAGACGACACATACCCTTAAACCGGGTTATCCCTTCAAGCCTCTTATCACAAACTGGGAATCATATCCATGATCCACACACTCCATATTATACAACATATAACATACACTACATACAACACCTAACAACACTTTGCACGTTTCCACGTGCACACATAATACCACAATGGATTCCATCACAACAAAACACATACATAACGGAATGGTTCGCTTAGGAACCGACCCAAACATTGTTTACACACTGGTGAGCCTAGAGAATGTTGCCAGTCTCATGATATAGATCGTTACAAACTCGTTACGTCTCGTTAAATGGACGGTAACTTAACACAAGGTGTCTCGGATATAGTGATCCAAGCACATATGAAACAAACATAACAATAGTATGCCCCTGTGGCCCGACGTGAGTCGTAATAGCCTGGTTAACTAAAGGGAAGGTGGGAACCAAATTGGAAAACAACCATAACATACAGAGAGGATCGAACCTGCTATGACAACGACCCCCATACTCACCGCGTGGCCGGAACAGACCGGACTCCTCACTCCCCCCGTTAGCACTTATTAGAAGTTCAACTTTGAACTTTATTAAACAAACACAAAAAACTTTGGGTTAAATCTGTTAGACATACACAAGGGAAGAGAGAGTCATACATTCACATACAAACATCACGCACAACATCACATAACCAACTCACGCATAGCCGTGGTTAGAACGTTCCTTAAGTCGGAAACGTTGTTACCGGATACCGTTCTCTTACGTTTACCTAGTAGTGGTTAACTAGCCCTTCAAGCGCATTAGAGGTTACCGGTATCGGCACGTAAACATACAATAACAATAACGACTGTAAACTCGTTTCATGATTTATCTCATAACGTGGCAAACATACAGAAAAACACATTGGCATACAAGCCGGTGTAATCCGGTAGGACACAGGTTGCAAGAAAACCATACCTGTCGCCGGAGTCCACTTATCCTGTCCATTTATGTTCCTCGAGCAATTCTCGAACAACTGTTAACATCACACGTGTTTTCATTAACATCGGGGTTTGCTTGATCATTTAATGTCAATGCTTAATTTTTCCCCGTTAACTTAGTTACATAACTTAACATTTTTAACTTGTTTTACTCTCACATTTTAATACAACTTTTAACCCACTTAGGTGTCATTAAAACTCACCTACATGTCCTCAACATCCTTATAACATCATCACCTACCAATCCCCATCATCACATAACATTTCTTAACCTTAAACCATGTTTTTGGTCCGACCGACCCACCGTCCGACCCACAGCTGGGTCGGTCCATTACAGAACCCTTTTACTTCCTTATAATCATGCCCGTCCGACCCACGTCCGACTCACTCGACTGGGTCGGACCATGTGCGAACATTTTCTTCCTTTGAAACTTGACCGACCGACCCATGTCCGACCCACCCTTTTGGGTCGGACCATTACCGAACACATTCCTAACACCTAACAGAGGCTCGACCGACCCAAAACTGGGTCGGACCCCTGGGTCGGTCGCCTCCTAAACTTACCCAAACTTTACCAATTCTTCACCAAACTTCTCCTAAGGCCTCTTAATGTTTCCTAACAACATTTGGTAACCTTATATCCACATACAACATCCACTAAACTCATCTTCTAACTCCTTAAACCTTTACTTATTTCCTTGTAAAAATTCCTTAACACTTTCAACATTTGTACTAGGTTCCTAAATGGTGTTTCTCACCTATTATAACTACTATCCCAAAACACTTCCTCCTCATCTTAACATCATCTCTTAAGCATTATTTTCTTACTAACTAAATCTCCTTTTTACATCATACCTAAACATCACTTGTTCCTTGAACACCAACCTTACCTAAACCTTAAACAACTCCTCCAAGACTTTAATACATTCACAAAACACCCATTGAATTCCTAGAACTTCCAAGACAACACCTAAATCCTTGCATCACTCTAAATCACCTTAATACATGTTTTCTTCTCAAGTAAACATTCAATCACCTTTAACACTTCCTAGTTCACCAAAACTTCCTTAAAACACTTAGAACTTCTTACACATCTTTCCAAATTTGGCCATAGCTTCTCCTGTATATACTCACATCCAAACACTTAGGTTTTTACCTTATTTCATTCAAAACACCTAAAATCCATCAAACACATTTTATACACAAACTTCACACATTAAGCACTACATCACAATTAGTGCATAACTTAAATTGCTTGGCACTTAGGCCCTTAAATAACATGGCTCTTAGGCCCTTAAATTGCATAACCTTAAACACTGAATTTCCCACATAAATAATGCCTTTGACCTGCAAATACATACACCAAAACATATGTTCTTTTACTAGTCTCCTTGAGAACATTTTACTAGGTCACTCACCATTGGCTCCTTAGGTATTTTAACAAGCATTATAAGCTTATTTCTCCTAAGGCATTTAAATCTCATTAAGATAGTATATTTACCTCTTTTTCCTCACAAATTTCTTTCTTGTTCCTTGTAAAACCGGTAAGGCATTTGGTTCCTTGCCAACTACCAAACATTGTACAAATAATAGAATGAGTATTCAAGCATTATGCTTCATCTCATTGTAAACCCTAGTTACACATATTGTTTTAACACATTAAGGTAATTGTTTTACCTTGGAATTGGAAGAGAACTTGAATAAGTATCAAGAGAGGACTCCTCCTAGCCCTTGGAAGATCCAAATGAAGCTAAAACAAGCAAGATAAATACACCATGGTGAGGTGAATTTTCGGACAACACAAAACATGAAGGAAACTTGATTTTTCTTTGAGTTTCCTTACCTTGAAGCAAAGGAGAACAAGAATATGTGAAAAGATGGGCTCAAGCTCCTTCAATGGTGAATCTCCATGGCACCGAAATGGGGCTCTTGAAGTTTTGAGAAGATAGGAATGAAGAGTTTGATGAGAGGAAGAGAATGGTGGTGTTTGTTTTTGATTTGGTTAAGTGAGTCATGAGATATTGACAAAGGAAGGTGGAGCTTTGGTGAGCACTATTCCAAACCGTGAATGGAAGAAGAAGAGAGGTTGAAGAAGCCTTTCAACCGTGGGAAATGAAGAAGGAAGGGGAGAATGAGATTGGTTTTGCTTTTTGAAGATATTTATAACTTAAAGCAAATAGTAACCATTAGTCATCACTTATTACTTAATAAACTTACATGTGTGGTGACTCACACCTTGAAAAACCGGCCCCCATTTTAATAGAAGGGTAATATAGTCTTTGTTGACCAATTTAATTACTTATAACATTATATGTTACAAACTAGCTTATAAAAGTTACTATTCACAAACTAAGGCACATAGAAGTGAAATTTTTGATTTCCCACTAATATGGCCACCCAAATGTGATACTATATAGTACACATGTTAATTAAAGAGTAATGATGGACATTTAGCCATTCAAAACTCATTTACAAGACAATTTTTCAAAAAACGTGCTTTAAGACTTCTTAAAGCACATTTTGTGTTTTAACTTGTTTTCAAGCTTGGTTTTCTTTGGTAATTGATTTAATATGTTCATTAACATATTTCTAAGGTATAGGTATGACCATTAGGTCTTATACACATTTATCCCAAGCTTAGAGCACATTTTTGCTCATATTGACTTTAAGGTATTTATTTGTGTTTTGTTTGGTTTCCTTGTCTTCCAAAGCTTCCTAAGGACTTATTTAGCCTTATTAAATCATAATTAAATGTTATCCAGTCTTGGTAGGCTCTTTGGGTCCTAACCAAGTTCACTCATAGCTTAGAGCATGTTTTTGCTCAAACTGTGTCTTAATGCTTTATTGCATTTATTATGGTTTAAATTGTTCACTGATGTTACTAAGGCACTTTTTAGCCTTTACATACCATAATTTGATATTTAAACCACATATCAAGGTTTGGGGTATTTCACTTTTTCTTCTTTTTTCATTCAAGGTAAGAAAACTTAAAGAAAAACTAAGTGTCCTTCATTTTCTCTGAATGTCCGAAAATCACCATTTGAGACACCATGTCTTGCCATTTTTCTAGCTTTGTTTCAACCCCCAAAGGACTAGAAGGGTCTTACCTTGATTCATTATCAAAGCCATTCCAAAATTCAAATGTAAACATCCATTTAGTGCATTAAGCAATTCTTGTAAACCTAGGAAGTGATTCCTTACGTTTAAGTGCAATATTTAGCACTTATTACATTATTTGAATGTTGATTAGAATATTGGCAAATGAACAACTCCTTGGCCGATTTCAATCAAGGAAACCAAAAGGAAGAGAAAGTGAGAAAAAGCTTGAGAAAAACAAGGTAAATTATACTTACCTTAAGGTGGTTTAATGGTTAAGGGTGGGATTTAGATAAATGCTAAATGTAGCTAAGAGCATACATTATGTAATGTGTTATACAACCTTGGAAAAAGAATATAAACAAGCTTGTGAACTTGTGACTAAGGAGCCAATGGAGATGAGTTAGTAAGATAAGCATAAGATGGAATATAAGAACACTTATATTGCGATGAGAGCATTGATGTGTGTAATTGCAGGTTGAAAGCTTTTATATGTGGGAAATTCAGTGTTTAATCTTAAGTTATTTAAGGGCCTAAGAGCCATGTCATTTAAGAGCCTTAGTGCTATGCAATTTAAGATTATTACACTATATTGAGTTTGTTATGAATGGTTTGATTTGGGTAAGAAATATCATGAGAAAGGGGTTTGTTGAGTGTGACATAATTGAATGAGAAAAAATATGCATTTGGGCATGATAATATACTAGAGAGGCTATGGTGAAATTTGAGTATAAACCAAGTGCGTTTAGTGGTTGTTGTGAGTTTTTATGACCGAGGTTGTACTAGGAGTCATTAAGGGTTAAGTTGGTGGAAGTGAAGGAATTAAGGTGATCTTGAGATTTAGAAAGACCTAGAGTTGTCTAGGAGGAATTAGAGGTTACGAGGGTGTGTTAAACACACCAAAACCATGGTATGAGGAAAGTTAAGACTTGTGCAAAAATCTGGAGGAAATGATGTATAATGTTTTATAATGATTTAGGTATGAGCTAGAGAATACACCTTTGAGAATTTTGGGTAGCTTGTGTACGGAGATGAAGATGCTAGTAGTGAATTAATAAGTGTATATCTTGTATGGTAATGAGTGGAATTGGGTGATGGAGGTGAAAAACTATAAGAGAATGTAGTAACATGTCAAGGGAATGAATAAAAATGGATAAGAGTGTATAACCATGTGAATGGTGAGTAAATTGAGTAAAGGAGATGGAAATGTTTAAGAGGAATTTAGAATGGTCAAGTTGAAGGAGAAAGGATGAGTACAAGGCTAAGAAATTGTGTAGTTAGGTGAGGAACAATGTTAAGGTGTTAAGAGGATGGCTAGAAATGCATAAGTATGTACAAGTTTGGGAATGATGAGTAGTAAATGTAAAGGAGAGGAAGTGGTGCATGGAGATGCAATAAGACCTTGAGGACTTTGAGAAATTTGAGTTAAGGAGATGAGGGTGATTGATAATGCTTGAGGAGTAGTCAATATGGTTGAGAAGAAACACTTTGGTTAGTTGAAGTCTTAGGCAAAAGTTATATGTTGGAAGTGTAAGAAACTAAGATTATGTGTTAAGGATTTAGTAAGAATTTGAGTAAATGATTAAGGAGCTTGATGGTGGGTTAATTAATGAGTTTGGTGGATGATTTAAGAGGGTGTTGAAGTGCCAAAATGATGTTAGAACATACTAGGACACTTGTGGGAAGGTTTGGAGTGAAATAAGCATTTAGAAACAAGGGTCTGGAGTCGACCTACCTTAGGACCGACCTACGCAAGGTCGGTCGGGCTAAAATTACCCATCCATGAAGCTTTCTGACTTTGACCTCCCTTAGGACAGACCATGATAAGATCGGTCGGGTTGAAATTTTCAAATAGGGAAGTGTTCTGGTTCCGACCGACCTTGGGACCTCCCTTGCAAGGTCGGTCACCCCTTATAATTTTTTTTTTTAATTTTAAGAATGATGAGTGGCTTTAGTAGTCCACCATTAGGAGGGTAATGATGATTAGAAAGATAAGCATATAAGGACTTAAGAGGTTAAGTTAAGTAAGATTGTGATACCCAGTGTAGGGGTCACCTCCCACATCGATCGGGAGAGAGCACGAACCATGCCTTATAGGTGTGGGGATACTCTCCCCTTGTGAGACGCGTTTTGGGGATGGTACCCCGAGAACAAATCCGTGCGGGCTGCGGCCCAAAGCGGACAATATCTCACATGTGGGTTAAGACTGGGGATGTTACAGTTGGTATCAGAGCCAGGCCCAGGTCGATGTGCCAGCGGGGACGCTGGGCTCCCAAGGGGGGTAGAGTGTGATACCCAGTGTAGGGGTCACCTCCCACATCGATCGGGAGAGAGCACGAACCATGCCTTATAGGTGTGGGGATACTCTCCCCTTGTGAGACGCGTTTTGGGGATGGTACCCCGAGAACAAATCCGTGCGGGCTGCGGCCCAAAGCGGACAATATCTCACATACCCCGTATTTAAAAATAGTGATTAATTAGGCTAATAAGTAATTTAGAGGCTTAATTAAGAATAAATAATTATTAGGGAACAAATCCCGAAGAAAACGGATCCTTAAAATGGATTAAAATCACTAACGAACCTTAAAGCGCGTTTTTCGAGGTAACCGGGAAAACGTGTCTTTAAGCGGGTCAAATAGACTCGTAACAATTTTGGTCAACTAAATAATCATTAATAAATATTAGTGAAGCTTTAGAACCAATAAAATCAAGAAAACGAGAGATCAGTAAAAACTGTCAAAAACGGGGAAATTGTGGGGTAGAAGTATAAATAAACAAAAGTTATGTGTCCACTTTGAAAATAGAGAGCAAAAGTAACATATGGGTGTGTGTGTGACCGATGGGGACTCCCCCTCTCACTCTCTCTCACACACTCCTCTCTATTTACAAAAGACAAAAATAATAAAGTAACCCCCACTCTAATATTTTTCTCTCTCCTACCCCTTTCCCTCCTTTCCTCACGTGAAGCAGCAGCCCCCTCACTCTCTCTTTTCCTCTTCTTCCCCTACCTCACGATTTCCATGGTGATTTGAGCAAACACCCACAAAACTCTACTTCTCTCCCTTGTAACTCCCTCATACATTCTCCAAAAAATTATAAAAACACCACCATTGTGTTCCTCTCTCCAAGAGCTACACTTCCATCTTTCCAAAATCCAAAAACAAGCATTTTCGATTTTGTGGGTATATCCCATTTGAAGTTTCAACACCACCATTGGAGCCACCTTGGTCTCCTTGTTCTTCTAAGGTAAAAACATCTCCAAAAACTCCATCTTTTTCTAGCCTAAATGGCAAAACGAGATTCATAACTAAACCCTTGTTGTTCCTTGTTGTTCTAGCCGATTTTGGCATCTTGGTGGAGTTGTTATTTTGTTGTTGAGCCACTCCAAACAGCACTTGAACCATTGCAAGGTAATAAATATTCTAAACCCTAGAATGTACATTAGAACTTAAGTAATGTTTGAGTTTAGTTTTAGTATTGAAAATATGTATGTTGGTGGGCTGTAGCATTAGAGGTTGATATTTCAAAACCGGTAAAGGAAGGAGAAAGAAGAAGAAAGGAAATCTAGAAAAGAATCAAGGTAATAATGCTCACCCTTGTATAGCCTTGTATATGTAGAATGTAACAGATTTTTAGAAGTAAAAATGTGTATTGTAAATGATAATGCATTAGTAGTATAATGTGTAAGAGGAAATAAATATTTTGAAACCTTTGAAACATTGTAAAAACTGTTATAAAACAGATTGGGAATTGAGTGTTGAGTGCAGGGAATTTTAGTGTTGTTTTGGTGTTGATATTTGCATATGGGAGCTTGTATAGTTTTGGTTGTTGTAACAGGTGAAACAAGTGTTGAAATGTGAACTAGAATGTGTGGTGAGTGTATAAAAATACAAGGGAGACTATGGCAAAATTTACTTAGAATTAGAACACTTAGTGAATTTTAAGTAGGTGAATGAGATAAGTGTAACAGATTTTGATATAGATGGATAGAGGGAAGATGGGGAGAGATAGTTAATGAAGTTGTAATGTATTAGTGGTGCTGGAAATGACATTAGAAGAGGGAGATGTAGAGGAGAGGTGTAAGTGTTAAAATCTGTAGCATAATGTAACTAGAGGAAATAACTAGTGCAAGTGTTGAGTGAAACTTGGAAAATTATGTGAGTAAATGAGTGTAGGATTGTGTAAGGAGTTAGGACATGAACTAGGGTGTATTAGGAGGTTTAATTAATGTTATAACATGTGGGATTAGGTGTAGGAACAATGGGGAAGTATTGGGTTAAAGAGAGGACTGAAAACAGAATTTAAAATGCAAATACTGGGCCGGACCGAACTTGCGACCGGACTTGCAAGTTCGGTCGAGCCCAGACTTACAAAGACGGGTGAGCTACTGGAATCGACCGGACTTGCGACCGGACATGCAAGTTCGGACGGACCAGAGATTTTCCCCGTCTGTAACCTACTGGAATCGACCGAACTTGCGACCGGACTTGCAAGTTCGGTCGGCCAGAAAAATTTCCATCCTGTAACCTACTGGAATCGACCGGACTTGCGACCGGACATGCAACTCCGGTCGGCCCAGAAAATTTCCCGAGGATAGCTACTGGAATCGACCGAACTTGCGACCGGACTTGCAAGTTCGGTCGGCCAGAAGAATTTCCGCAACCTGAGCTACTGGAAGCGACCGAACTTGCGACCGGACTTGCAAGTTCGTCGGGCCAGGAATTTTCGTACTGGTAGCTACTGGAATGGACCGGACTTGCAAGGTCGGTCGCAAGTCCGGTCCTGACAAAAAAAAAAAAAAAAATTTATTTTAATTTAAATAATAATTGTATATATATATGTACATGTATACCCATACATATAGTATATGTATATGTGTGTAAGCATGCAAAACCTTAAGTAAGATGGAAACTTAAGTAAAGGGAAAATAGTAAGTGAAGTATAAGTGTAGAAAAGTAAGGACATAGTAAGTAGGAGTTAATTAATGATAGTTAAATTAATCATTTAATTGTATGTATGTAATAGGACTTGGTTTGTGACATCGAAGGACGTTTGGAATTACGTACGACGGTGAACGGTATGAATTCCTCATGCCCCGAATGCTATCATGGCTACTCTGATTTGTGTGTTGTGTGCTAATTGATCACCATAAAGATAAATGCACGAATCGGAGTTAATATGCTTACTTGTGAATATGTAGTGTTGTATGATGTATATTTTTCTTAAATCTTAGTTTGTATAATTCATGAGACGTATGGATGATATGAATGTGTGTATGTATGTTGTATTGTACTGTGACCGATTATTGCTATCTGTTATTGGACTTCTAACTTGTTCCTAACAAGCTAACTCCTAACTTAAATTGGTAAATAAATTGGAATGAGTAGAAGTCCGATATAGTTTCGGCCACGCGTGAGGATGCGGAGTCACGAGAGGTTGGCTCCAATTCCTGACTCTTAAACTGGTCCGCGGCCCAAATCCCTTAAGTGGGTAGCATCCCGGATTAGTGAGTCAAGTAAATCCCGGATGTGGGACGGTGTAGTCCCCAAGGCCGGAGGTCCCGACGACTTGACTTGAGTATATAAGTAAGTAAGAATGAGTAAGTAAAGTAAAAAGGAAGTAAGTAATTGTAAGTAAGAAGAAGTAAGTAATGAGTAAAAGAGTAATATGCATTCCGATTAACCCGGATGCACAATTTGGCTAACCTTGTGAAGGTAGGTATTGTGAACTCTATTGTATTGTTGCCTTGAAGTGAATGATGTATTGTGATGCATGTATGATTGTATGTAAAGCATGTATGTATGAGTAATGAACAAGCATGTTTAGCGGTCGCCAATTAGTCGGCGTACCCTTGCTAGCAATCGGTATATGCGGAGTTCATGCGCAGCGTAAGCTGACCCCCTCGGGGGACCATTTTTACTACACGCAGGTACTAGAGATTGATGAAGCTGCTGAAGACTTAGTTTATTTTCTTGTCTTCTTTTTGGTTATAAACATTGAATTGTGATGGGTGTACTAAGTAGTACATGGCTGTAACTTTTGATTAGCCGGTGTACCACGGGGTACACCTTTTTGGATTTTGATAGAATGGAGTTGGTATAGATGAGTAGTCTTAGAAACTCATTCTTTTGGGAAGTGTGGTAAAGGATGTAAAGTAATACTTTAACTACTCGGTGATCCAGGAATGTAAGTAGGTTATGTTATATTCAGTATGCATTATATTAGTAGCTCGGTACGTTATGTTCATCAGACCGTGACTGTAAGTATTAGTAGCCTAGCTAGCCGTATGGGCGGTTAGCGGCATTGTTTCACCCGCCGTAGTAAGTATGTATTAATTCCGCTGCGAACTCATTGAATTAACAGGACGATTAGACGGTAAGCATAGGATTAACGGTTGGGGTGTTACAAAAAGTGGTATCAGAGCGTAGTTACGCTCTGATGTCCTAAAGTACCGAGCATAGGAGATTACCGAGTTAGGATTTCAACCGTCTAAAGACGGATATCTAGAAACCTAACTAGGAACTACCGTTATTAATAACGGATACCCTTGACGTTCTTAAGAACGATACCATGTTTTAATTCCAAGACCTTTGAGTCATTCTTGCGGAGCCTAATGTAACTGTTAAACATTCAGATGTCAGGAAGAGGCCGAGGCCGACTAGAGGCGAAGCCTCAGATGGAACGGCGCGCAGACGATAGCTGAGATCGTCGCCGCCACGGTAGCACAGATGCTACCACAAGTTAACAAGCTGTACAACAATCTCAGCAGAACCAACAAACTCAAACGGGACCAACCCCTCCCCCTCCACCCAGAGAAGCTAACTGGGTAAAGCTGTAGCGGAACTCCGCCCTCCTTGCTTTAGGGGCGAGAGTGATCCGGCTAAGCTAGAAGCGTACATCTCCGAAATGGAGACCGCTTTTGAGACACTCGAAGCTCCTGCTGGAGTTCGAGTCAGAGTAGCCGCCTACTACTTGAAGGATGCGGCCATGGATTGGTGGAAATTGGTGAAGCAGCATCAGCGACCCCACCTTCGATTGGGATTCTTCGCATCTCTCTCCGATCCAAGTACTATCCGGAGCATGTAAAACGAAGAAGAGGCTAGAGCTAGACGCCTTAAAGATGACAGACAAGATGTCTGTGGATGAGTACTACCGCACCTTCACCTCCATTCTCCGTCTCCTCCCCGATCTTGGATACACCGGCCAGGTGTTGGTCGATCGCTTCTATGGCGGTCTGAGCCATCGCCTTCGGTACGGTATGGGCTATACCAGATTTACCTCCCTTCAGGTAAATATCGGTTACCCTTAGTATCATGTCAATTCCTTAATTCCTTGAATTCCTTGAATCTTTTCCTTATCTTTCTTAAATATCCCGGCTAATACCTGAAATTTCAGGAGTGTTATCACGCGGCTTCTCGCGTTGAGATCACTTGCCAACTGAGGGATGAGGAAACCGCGCTGAAGCGCAAGGCTAACAACAAAAACCAGCACCGAGGAGCAGAACCAGGGTAAAAGCTGGAAGAAGAAGAAAGGGAACTTCTTTTCTCAGAAGAAGTCCCCAAGTGAGAGCAGTGCCCATGCTGAGCAGGGCAAACCAGCTGAGATCCTTCAGCTTGGTTATTCTGCACCGGTGGCAGCTAAGCCACTGAGATCACACCCTCCTAAGGGTAAATTCTACTTCCAATTCGTATTCGTATAAGTATCATTTCTAGTATACCCACGCACACATGTGCTAACCCTCTAACCTCAGGTTCTAGCTCCGGAGCCGCCAAAACCTTCTCCGACGGCCGCACCTATGTGTGCAGAAGTGCAACCAGGACCACCCTGGTAAGGATTGCTACGGGAGGGAGATCAAGTGCTACAACTGCAGAAGTGGGACACAGCTAATGCCCGGAGAATGGAAGCCCAAAGGAAACTTCCAGAACTATAAGCAGAGAGAGGGCAAGGAGGTGGCATCTGGCGATGCACCGGCCCAGCAGGCACCTCAGGGACAGGGATCCCGGGGCCCTCAGAGAGGCGCACCTCAGAGGCAGCCTGTTCTGCATGTGATTGACCGCGATGGGCCCGGTTCGAAATCCGGCCAAGGTAATCACCTAAACCTTTAATCCTTGAAATAGCATGCTAGTAGTAGAGTAATTGTATGATTGAATGCATGAGTAAATGAATGAATTGAAGTGTGTATTGAGCATGAAATGAAGTAGTTAAAACTAGTACTCACCGTAGATGAATTTGTAACCATAGGAAACTTTAGTATCTGTTACCCAATACCGGTAACCTTGAATCAAGAGAGATCGACATCACCAACAACGACTACACCAACAAACAGTGTCAGGTCATCCGCCCAGGTATGATCTTATTAAGGGGATACCTGACACCCGAAGCGCAAATCTCAATTATTCGACGATGCAACGAGCTAGGAACGGGTCAAGGTGGATTTTACACACCCGAATTCCCCGGTGGAGCGAAGATGAAGCTGAAATGATGTGCTTGGGAAAGGACTGGAATCCTTATACCAAGACATACCAGGAGACACGAACACAAGACGGAGCGACGCCACCGACAATACCACCAGAGTTTCAGACCCTCATCACTCAAGCAGTAGAACTTGCACACAATGTGAACCTGAACCAATCCCCGCACTTGAAGCGGACCTTTGTATCGTCAACTTCTATGAAAAAGAAGGACGACTTGGGTTACACCAAGACAAGGACGAGACAGCGGAATCTCTTGAACAAGGAGTGCCCGTAGTGTCTTGGTCCATTGGTGATGACGCCGTATTCCTGTATAGCGAGCAGAAGCGTGTGGACCTCGCAGAGAAATTGGTATTGAGATCAGGAGATGTCCTCATCATGGGTGGAAACTCACGGATGCTGTATCACGGGATCAACAAGATCAAGTTGAATACGGCACCGCCGGCAATAATCAATGCCACACACATGAAACCAGGACGCCTGAACCTTACCTTTAGAAAATATTAAATTCCTAGTATCATGTAATCTATTAGTAACGTGTATTAGAGACACGACATGTATGATGGTTGGTTTATCAATAAAGAGCAGTGTTGATTTAATTCCACTTGTGTCCACCATCAATACTTATCCAATTGTGAATCCAATAGGTTGTGGACTCGGTACCGAAGGTAACCTGAGCATCCTCACCGAAGCACAAGCCGGCAGAAGCGGCACCATTCTAACGGGAACCTTCCCAGTAAATGGCATTGATGCCAATGTGCTATTCGACTCCGGCGCCTCTCACACCTTCGTATCACCATCTTTCGTGAAGAGGTTGAAGCTAGATGCGGATGAGATACCGAATTTCATGGTTACTCTCCCATCGAAGGAGCGAGTAAAGTGTACCAAATACTACCAATCAGCCACCATCGAAATTAAAAAGGAGGCGTTTCCCATTTCCTTCATCGAATTCAATGGATTGGGATTCGACCTTAATCATTGGAATGAATTGGTTGGAGCGGCACAAGGGTAGAATCCTCTGCGCCGAGCATCGACTGCTGCTCAAGAGTCCTTCTGGGGTTACCGTATCTTACCGCCAGAGACCGAGAGAGCCTTCGACCACCCTTATATCTGCTATGGCTATGTACCGGGAGCTCAGAAAGGGCCATGAAGTGTATCTGTGTCACGTACAAGACCTGGAGAGAGATCCAGAGTTCAGTGATGAAGTACCGTTGTATCCGAGTATCCCGATGTATTCCCTAAGGAGCTACCCGGCATGCCACCACCGAGAGCAGTTGAATTTGAGATTGATCTATTGCCAGGTACCGGTCCCATTGCTAGGGCACCGTACCGCATGGCACCTGCTGAAATGACCGAACTGAAGGAACAATTGAGAGATCTTCTAGACAAAGGGTTTATACGCCCGAGCGTATCACCCTGGGGAGCACCGGTCCTCTTCGTGAAGAAGAAGGACGGTAGTCTCCGCCTTTGTATTGACTACCGCGAGCTGAATGCGGTCACAGTCAAAAACAAATACCCATTGCCACGCATCGACGACCTATTTGACCAGTTGAAAGGAGCATCGGTCTTTTCCAAGATTGACCTCCGTTCTGGGTATCATCAGATTGCAATCAAAGAGCAAGACATCGAGAAAACGGCATTCCGTACCAGATATGGCCACTACGAATTCACAGTGATGCCATTCGGTTTGTCAAACGCACCGGCAAAATTCATGGACCTCATGAATCGTTTATTCAGTGAGCAGTTGGACACTTCGGTTGTGGTCTTCATCGACGACATCCTTGTATATTCTAAGTCACCAGAGGAACATGAAATTCACTTGAGGAAAGTGCTAGACACTGCGCGAGAACCAGCTGTATGCGAAGTTCTCCAAATGCGAGTTTTGGCTTGATCAGGTATCATTCCTTGGACATGTCATCTCGAGCGCAGGTATCTCAGTTGACCCTTCTAAGATAGAAGCTGTACGATCATGGCCTAGACCTAAGACTGTTACCGACATTCGGAGCTTTCTTGGTCTAGCCGGTTACTACCGGAGATTCGTAAAGGACTTCTCAAAAGTCGCTAAGCCCATGACTACATTGATGAAAAAGGATGCACCGTTTGTATGGACAGACGAGTGCGAAGTATCATTTCAGAGCCTTAAGACTCATTGACCTCAGCGCCCATCCTTACTCTTCCAGAGGGCACAGAGGGATTTGAGGTATACTGTGATGCATCAGGCAAAGGAATGGGATGCGTACTCATGCAGCATGGCAAGGTTGTTGCTTATGCCTCCCGCCAGCTGAAGAAACATGAGGAGAATTACCCGACTCACGACTTAGAGTTAGGAGCCATTGTCTTCGCCTTGAAGATATGGCGACACTATCTCTATGGGGTAAGCATCACCATCTACTCCGATCATAAGAGCTTACAGTATGTATTCACTCAGAAAGAACTCAACTTGAGACAGAGAAGATGGATGGAGTTTCTCTCAGACTACGACATCAATCTGCAGTATAAGGAAGGGAAGGCTAATGTGGTAGCCGACGCCCTGAGCCGTCGAGCACACTCGCTCCATTCGCTACTCGCTTCTTCTAGCTTGGTTGACGAGGTGCGAGATGCTCAGTTGAGCGACCCTTACCTAACCGAAATCAGACAAAAGATCGAAATGGTACATTTGAAAAAAAAGTATGACTTCAAGCTACATGAAGATGGTTTGATTCGGTTGAATGGCAGGCTATGCGTCCCCCGAAGCAATGCAGCTAAGGGATCGCATCCTGCGAGAGTCACATAGTTCTACATTATCAGTCCATCCGGGAGCCTCCAAGATGTACAAAGACATGAAGAGGTACTTCTGGTGGTCTGGAATGAAGTCAGATGTGACAGAATTTGTGCTAAGATGCTTAACATGTCAGAAGGTGAAATTTGAACATCGTAGACCGGGCGGAATGGTACAATCATGCCAATTCCGGAGTGGAAATTTCATGATATCTCCATGGATTTTGTTGTAGGACTCCCACCTGCTAGGGGAGGACTCAACATGATCTGGGTCGTAGTAGATCGCCTTACCAAGGTTGCCAGATTCATACCGATGAAGGACACCTGGAAGGTAGTAAGCTAGCTGAGCTTTTTGATAAGGAGATTATCAGACACACGGAGTCCCGACCCATAGTATCTGACCGCGACACCAGATTTCTTTCGAGATACTGGAGAGCTACAAGGGAAGCGTTGGGTACAGAATTGAAGTTGAGTACCGCCTTCCATCCTCAGACCGACGGTCAGACAGAAAGGACCATCCAGACACTGGAGGACATGCTTCGGGCATGTGCCTTGGACTTTCAGGGGAGTTGGTTAGATAAGCTTCATCTTATCGAGTTCTCGTATAATAATAGTTATCACGCCTCGATTAAGATGTCGCCTTTCCAAGCTCTATACGGTAGACCTTGCCGTACACCCTTGTGTTGGGATGAGTCAAGTGAAGCGGTCATATAGGACCGGAGTACCTTGAGCAAGTACAAGCCGAAGTGCAACAAATTCGAGCTAACATGAAGGCAGCCCAAGATAGACAGAAATCCTATGCGGATGTGAGACGACGCGACCTTGAGTTCGCCGTGGGCGACCAAGTGTTCTTGCGCGTTTCACCTATGAAGGGTGTCTTCCGTTTTGGTCAGAAGGGCAAGCTAAGCCCGAAGTTTGTAGGGCCGTACACTATCACCGAAAGAGTTGGTTCAGTAGCCTACAGGTTGCATTACCTGAGGACTTGGGACGTGTCCATGATGTATTTCATGTGTCACAACTCAAGAAGTATATGGCTGATCCTTCTCATGTCTTGAGCCCGAGACTTTCCATTGAGCCAACATGAGATATGTGAAACCCCAGTGAGAATCTTGGATAGGAAGACCAGAGACACTCGCCATAAGTCGATACGAATGGTGAAGGTCCTATGGTCTAACCATGATGTCGAAGAAGCGACATGGGAGTTGGAAGATGCCATGAAGGCTAAGTATCCACAGTTATTCGTAGACTAGTTAGTCTAGTATGTAATATACGGGTACGGGTCGTACCCCTTTTAAGGGGGGTAGAGCCCTTTTGCTTTTGCATTGCTTCGGGGTAAGCATTGCATTTTGTATGGCACATGTAGTGCAAGTGAACTTGGTATGTATGGTATGTGAGTGAATGATGTATTGCAATGTGTGTGTATGTGTATGTGGATGTAATGTGTATTGCGAATGGTAATGATGTATGTATTGTGTATTGTGGTATGGTATGAATGGAAGATGCATGTGTATGTGAATTGTGAATTGTGTTTGTACTTTGTGTACTTGAATTGTGTATGCTTGCAATGTGAATGAAGTAAACACCTCATAGGTGTAGTAAGACATTAGGACAATTGGTTTGCCTAATGAGTAGAATAAAAACTATTAACCTTGAGCAACTTTGAGGGCAAAGTTTCTTAAGGGGGGTAGATTGAAATACCCCGTATTTAAAAATAGTGATTAATTAGGCTAATAAGTAATTTAGAGCTTAATTAAGATAAATAATTATTAGGGAACAAATCCCGAAGAAAACGGATCCTTAAAATGGATTAAAATCACTAACGAACCTTAAAGCGCGTTTTTCGAGGTAACCGGGAAAACGTGTCTTTAAGCGGGTCAAATAGACTCGTAACATTTTGGTCAACTAAATAATCATTAATAAATATTAGTGAAGCTTTAGAACCAATAAAATCAAGAAAACGAGATTAGTAAAAACTGTCAAAAACGGGAATTGTGGGGTAGAAGTATAAATAAACAAAAGTTATGTGTCCACTTTGAAAATAAAGCAAAAGTAACATATGGGTGTGTGTGTGACCGATGGGGACTCCCCCTCTCTCTCTCTCACACACTCCTCTCTATATTACAAACAAACAAAATAATAACCTCACTTTACTCACACTCACTTTTATTCTCTCTCCTCTCATCTCTCTCACGTAAGAAGCCCCCACTCACTCCCTTCTTCTTCCTCCTTCTCCATGCGATTTCCATGGTGAAAAGAGAGAACCCACACAAAACCCCTTCTCTCCTCTTGAACTCTAAACCTCTTCCAAAAATTATAAAAACACCACCATTGTGTTCCTCTCTCTCAAGAGCTACACTTTCATCTTTCCAAAATCCAAAAACAAGCATTTTCGATTTTGAGGGTATACCCCATTTGAAGTTTCAGCACCACCATTAGAGCCACCTTGGTCTCCTTGTTCTTTTGAGGTAAAGATCTCTTTAAAACTCCATCTTTTTCCAGCTTAAAAAGGCAAAACGAATTTGGTGACTAAACCCTGGTTTGGTCTCTCTTGCTCCAGCCGATTTTGGCATTGTGGTGGTGTGAGAAATCTTGTTCTTGAGCTAACCCAAACAACTCTTGAGCTCTTGGAAGGTAATAAGTTTTCTAAACCCTAAGACCTAGATTAAAACTTGATTAATGGTTAGGGTTAGTATTTAGCATTGAATGGTGTATTGAAATATGTTTGTGTATGGGTTGTAGTGTTAGATTGTTGAGTTTGCAAACCGAAAGAGAGAAGAAGGAAGAAGAGAAAGAATCTAGAAGGGAAAACAAGGTGAGAACTCTCATTGTGTAGTCTTGAGTATATATGTATGTAACAGATTTTTATAAGTTTGAATTAAGTAGTGAAAATGACAATGTGATAGTAGTGTAATGTGTATAGAGAAAACAAGGTTTTAAACCTTAAAGAACATTTAAAACTTGTAAAACAGATTGGGAAATGAGGAGTTGAGTGCAGGAATTTTTATGAGTGTTTTGGTATTAGTAGATGTGTATGGGAGCTTGTGTTTTGATGTTTATTGTAACAGGTGAGATAAGTGTTGAAATGTGAGTAAAACAATGTGGTGAGTGTATAAAAATACAAGGGAGACTATGGCAAAATTTACCTAGGATTGGAACACTTAGTGAATTTAAACTAGGTGAATGAAGAGTGTTGTAACAGATTTTGTTTAAGGAAAATAGAGGGTAAGTGGAGAGAGCTAGGTAATGAATTCTAGATGCATTAGGAGTGTTAGAATGACATTAGAAGAGGGAGATGTAGAGGAGAAGTGTAAGTGTTAAAATCTGTAGCATAAGGTAACTAGAGAAGAAACTAAGTTGAGTGTTGAGTGAAACTTGGAAAATTATGTGAGTAAATGAGTGTGGAATTGTGTAAGGAGTTAGGAAATGAACTAGGGTGTATTAGGAGGTTTAATTAATGTTATAACATGTGGGAATAAGTGTAGGAACAATGGGGAAGTAATGGGTAAAAGAGAGGATTGAAAACAGAAATTAAAATGCAAATACTGGGCTGGACCGGACTTGCGACCGGACTTGCAAGTCCGGTCGTGCCCAGATTTACAAAGACGGGAAAGCTACTGGAATCGACCGGACTTGCGACCGGACATGCAAGTCCGGTCGGGCAGAAAATTTTCCCGTCAGAAAGCTACTGGAATCGACCGGACTTGCGACCGGACATGCAAGTCCGGTCGAGTAGAAAATTTTCCCCTCGGTATGCTACTGGAATCGACCGGACTTGCGACCGGACATGCAAGTCCGGTCGAGCAGAAAAATTTCCCGTAGAATGTTACTGGAATCGACCGGACTTGCGACCGGACATGCAAGTCCGGTCGGACCAAAAATTTTCCCGAAGAAACCTACTGGAATGGACCGGACTTGCCCAAGGTCGGTCGCAAGTCCGGTCCTGACAAAAAAAAAAAAAAAAAAAAAATTATTTTAATTTAAATAATAATTGTATATATATATGTATATGTATACCCATACATATATGTATATGTATATGTGTGTAAGCATGCAAACCTTAAGTAAGAAGATAGAAACTTAAGTAAAGGGAAATAAGTAAGTAAAGTATAAGTGTAAGAAATGTAAGGACATAGTAAGTAGGAGTTAAGTTGATGATAGGTAAATTAATCATTCAATTGTATGTATGTAATAGGACTTGGTTTGTGACATCGAAGGACGTTTGGAATTACGTACGACGGTGAACGGTATGAATTCCTCATGCCCCGAATGCTATCATGGCTACTCTGATTTGTGTGTTGTGTGCTAATTGATCACCAATAAAGATAAATGCACGAATCGGAGTTAATATGCGTACTTGTGGAATGTAGTGTTGTATGATGTGTATATTTTTCTTAAATCTTAGTTGTATAATTCATGAAGTGTGTGGATGATAGTGAGTACTTGTATGTATGTTGTAATGTGTTGTGACCGATATGTTATGGATGGACTTCTAACTTATTCCTAACAAGCTAACTCCTAACCTAAATTGGCAATTAAATTGGAATGAGTAGAAGTCCGATATAGTTTCGGCCACGCGTGAGGATGCGGAGTCACGAGAGGTTGGCTCCAATTCCTGACTCTTAAACTGGTCCCGGCCCAAATCCCTTAAGTGGGTAGCATCCCGGATTAGTGAGTCAAGTAAATCCCGGATGTGGGACGGTGTAGTCCCCAAGGCCGGAGGTCCCGACGACTTGACTTGAGTATAAGTAAGTAAGTAAGAATGAGTAAGTAAAGTAAAAAAAGTAAGTAATTGTAAGTAAGAAGAAGTAAGTAATGAGTAAAAGAGTAATATGCATTCCGATTAACCCGGATGCACAATTTGGCTAACCTTGTGAAGGTAAGTATTGTGAACTCTATTGTATTGTTGCCTTGAAGTGAATGATGTATTGTAATGTATGTATGATGGTATGTAAGCATGTATGTATGAGTAATGAACAAGCATGTTTAGCGGTCGCCAATTAGTCGGCGTACCCTTGCTAGCAATCGGTATATGCGGAGTTCATGCGCAGCGTAAGCTGACCCCCTCGGGGGACCATTTTTACTACACGCAGGTACTAGAGATTGATGAAGCTGCTGAAGACTTAGTTTATTTTCTTGTCTTCTTTTTGGTTATAAACATTGAATTGTGATGGGGTACTGAGTAGTACATGGCTGTAACTTTTGATTAGCCGGTGTACCACGGGGTACACCTTTTTGGATTTGATAGAATGGAGTTGGTATAGATGAGTAGTCTTAGAAACTCATTCTTTTGGGAAGTGTGGTAAAGGATGTAAAGTAATACTTTAACTACTCGGTGATCCAGGAATGTAAGCAGGTTATGTTATATTCAGTATGCATTATATTAGTAGCTCGGTGCGTTATGTTCATCAGACCGTGGCTGTAAGTATTAGTAGCCTAGCTAGCCGTATGGGCGGTTAGCGGCATTGTTTCACCCGCCGTAGTAAGTATGTATTAATTCCGCTGCGAACTCGTAGGATTAATAGGACGATTAGACGGTAAGCATAGGATTAGCGGTTGGGGTGTTACATTTGTTGTAAATTTTATTGCACTGTTGATTTTATCTGTGATCGATATACATATATCTGTATCTCTTGATTGTTTTGTATTTGTATTTTCTTAACTGTAGTAAAATTTTACCTTATGATTATTATCCATTCATTATATGTCTATTATATGTTCATTTTATCATATCAATTATATTAACAAGCTACAAATCAGGTGTAACGTATTTGAGTAGTTTAAAATAATATTTCCGATCATTTAATACCTCAATAATCTTCCAAAATCAACTTCAAGGGTTTGTTAGTCAACCCTATGCTAAAACTCTATAAATATTTCTGTGACTTTTCAAGTTTCAATTGTTTTTATAATTAACTATCGTATTTTAGACGATTCATTCAGTGTTTACTTCATAAAATTTACATTATATATATACATAATTTCACCCAAGGCAGAATTTTAGGAAGTTCTTATAATGTAGCTCCAAAATCTGATTTCTTTATCTTAAAATTTATTTTTCAAGGTAGGGACTCTATATATAAATTTTAAGTCAAATGAATTAGTCTAGTGGAAGTTCACTCACTCTTGATAACTATTTTTCTTAGGGTTTGTTCTATGTAAGTATTATTCTGATCATTAGATCTTAGTACTCTCTTAGATAATGGTGGCTTCTAAAATTTTATACATGTATAATGTTAAACTTCCAAGTAAACATGAGAATTTCCAATCTTTAAGTAACTCTCAATTTTTCACTAGACGCTCAATACTCCAAGTATTTAAGGTTCAATAGTATTTAGTTTATTATTACTCATGTGTTTTCACCCCATAGGTAAGTATTTTTCACCAAGGATTTAACTCGGTAAACTCTTTACATGTATGAATTTAGTACTGGATCTTAATATATAAGTTTTGAATTGTTCATTGTGGCTAGTAATGAAATATGTCTAGCTCAAGATTTCATGATGGTAACGTCTTACCACCACTTCCCCTTAAGTTCAACACAATCCATCACCTGCGTAGAAGATTATATACGGTTAGATGACAAGGCTTGTCTAGCCCCTAAACTTCTAGAAGTGGGTGTGCACCCCCACTACTTTCAGCCTAGGAGTTCGTCGCACCAGGCAGTTCCCGTAGGGTTTTAGGTTTAGGTGTTTTCTTTCTAAAGTTAGCATAGAGTTTTAGTGTGGTTTATGGGTTCGGGTGTATGCTACTAGTGCTGGTTAACTTAGTAATTTTCTAGACTTAAGATTTATCCAAACATTACCTTTAGGCAACAATTCGTACCAAGTAATTCTTGAGATTTATTTTCAAACTTTAAAGGAGTTGAAGTACTTTCACATAATATCAATACTAATTTAGTTATTTAAAGTTCTATTTGTATACTGTTTTCAACCAAAAGTATTCTTTAAAATTTATAGGAGCATGTGTACTTGCTCCTAAGGAATTGTATTCTTAGCCACGTATTCTCCATAAGTATGCTTTTGAAAATAGCTTAATATATGATTTATCCCAACCAACATCTTATCGTACTTATATAGGATATTTCAAACTTATATATATGAAATACCCCGAACTTAAATATAGGGATTTAAAATTAATCTCATATGTATTTAAGGGCCTAATGGTACCCAATTAATACTAGTAAGGAAAAATAAATCCAAAAGAAATAAAGAAACGCTTTAAAAGCGGAAAACGCTAAATAAGCGTTAAATAACCATAGGAGGTACGAGACCTCGGTTAGAGTATTATATGGATTTTGAAGGTTTAATAAGACCTAAATATATGGGAACAAATCCCGAAGAAAACGGATCCTTAAAACGGATTAAAATCACTAACGAACCTTAAAGCGCGTTTTTCGAGGTAACCGGGAAAACGTGTCTTTAAGCGGGTCAAATAGACTCGTAACAATTTTGGTCAACTAAATAATCATTAATAAATATTAGTGAAGCTTTAGAACCAATAAATCAATAAAATGAGAAATTAGTAAAAACTGTCAAAAACGGTAACTTGTGGGGTAGAAATATAAATAACACAAACTTATGTGTCCAATATTGTAAAAAGAAATTCAAAACCCATGTGGGTTCTGTATGCTATCCGATTTTTGTCCCTCTCTCACACTAGTAATTCCTTTTTCATTTGCAAGATGACAAAAACAATAAAAAGGAAAGCATAAAGTAACATACCTTATTTACTCTCACAATTCTCTCTCCTATCCCTCATTTCTTCACACACCCACGTACTCACTCCCCCTCATTCTCTGAATCTTCCTTTCTTCTTCTCCAAACAGCGACAACCATGGAGAAATAAGAAAACAACACAAAACCTCACCTTCTCTCCTTTGTAACTCCCTCAAATCTCTTCCAAAAATTACAAAAATTATACCATTGTCTTCCTCTCTTCAAGAGCAACAATTCTCTCTTTTCAAAATCCAGAAAAAACATTTCGTTTTTATGGGTATACCCCATTTGGAGCTTCAAGACCACCATTAGAACCACCTCCTTCTCCTTGTCATTTTAAGGTAAAAATCTTCTTGAAACTCCATCATTTTTCTAGCCTTAAGGTCAAAACGAAATATGGAGCTAAACCCTTGTTTGCTTCTTTGAATGCTAGCCGATTTTGGCATTTTTGGAGAGTGGGAAAGGTTGTCCTTGAGCTATCCCAAACAGCACTTGTGCCCTTACAAGGTAAAGAAATTCCTAAACCCTAGAAAAGGTACCTTAAAAGCTTTAAGATAATTTAAGGGTTAGTATTTAATTATACTTGTTTTTATGCTTTGGGGTGATGGGAATGGAGTTTGGCAACTCCATTCCCCACAAAACCGATTTGTGCAAGAAAAAGAGGAAGAGGAGAATTGAAAAAGGAATGGAAGGAAATACAAGCTCAAGGTAGAGCTCCTTCTTAATGCTCAATTTAATGCATTAGTGTAAGGGGAATGGGTAAGCAAAAAAAGAACCTAAACGATTGTATTGGTATTGTAGTATTGGAAGTTTAAGTATTTGTGAGGAAGTTTGAGTAATTGTGAAATTAGTACGCGAATTGTAGGCCTTGGAGCCAAATGGTTGTGTATGAGTATTAGTATTGGTATTTGAAGAAGTATTGGTGAATGTATATTGTATTGATTGCTGGTAGGACCCTTGTATGGGTGTGGCTAGAATAGGAATGATTTTGGTGATAATGGGAATGTGTGGGTAAGTGAGAATTGTAGGTGAACTATGGCAAAATTTTGGTAGGAAATGTACATTTATGGGTGGCTTGGTGAATGGGAGAACCAAGGTGAGTATTGGAGCTAGTAGGTATGTTTAGTAGTGATGAAGAGGTAGTAGTAGTATGAGAAATAAGAAGTGCAAAATCTGTAGCAAAGTGTATTAACATGCATTGGAGAAGTTAGGAAAAATTAATGCACAAGAATGGTAAAAGAGAGTGTTGGACTTGGGTATAGATATTGTAGATGCTTGGAGATGAATTGGAATGGTAAAATGAAGTTAGAGCAAAGTGCTAAATGCAAAGAGAGGTGTAGGAATGCACAAGTGTGCAAAGTATGAAAATGTGAATGGAAATTTGTGGAATTTGAGCAAGAAGTTGAGTAGGTATTGGACCATGGATTTAAGGAGTTTTAGTGAGTGTTTAAGTGTGTTTAATTATGTACAAACATGTGGAAAGATTATGGAATGATTGGAGGTGGATTAAGGGTTGATTTGGGGTTGAAAAATCATCCTAGTAGCAGTTTTTAGCAGGGTCCGGGACCTAGGTTATGTACCAAGTCCCGGACCGCACCTAAAATTAATTCGAGAGTCACACCAGCAGGTGGTCCGGGACCTTAGTCCAGGACCAAGTCCCGGACCAATAACAAATTCAGTCGAGAGTGTTTTCAGTGCATGGTCCGGGACCTTGGGTCAGGACCAAGTCCCGGACCACTTATAAAAACTTGTAAAATGTGATTTTTAGGGTTCTAACCATGGGGCATTGATGGGTAATGGTTTTAGATGTTGTTAAGGCCTTGTTTGGTGACCTTTAGAGGCCCTACGAAGTGTAAACAAGTTGAGGAAATATTTAAGAAAGTTGTAAGTATATGAATATTAAGTTAAACCGAAACAACGGGACAACGGGGTAAGTACGGGACTAGTAACTACGTATGTATTGTAATGCTTAGTATTAATTGAACCATTTGGCATGTAGTCATTGGTTCAAGAATAAGACTCAAGGGACAAGTAAGGACTAAGGAACGAAGAGACACCGGTAAAGTAGATTTCGGGAAAAAGGTATGATTTCTTCATGCCCTGTATCCTAATCTGGTTACCCCGATTTGTGTGCTTATTTGACCACCTAATAAGATAAATGCACGAACCGGATTATATTGCACTTACTTGTGCTTGTTTACATTGTTCTTGATATTTGTCTTGAACAATAGTTCGTATAATTCATGAAACATATGGATGATGATGATGTGTATTGTATTTTGTAGTGTACTTGTATGTTGCACTGTATTTCGTATGGATGTGTATATGAGCTTGTACTGTACTATTGTGGCTTGAATGTTGACTTGTGCTAATTCCTAACTAGCTAACTCCTAACTTAAGTGAGTAAATTGGAATGAGTACAAGTCCGATATAGCTTCAGCCACGCGTGAGGATGAGGTGACACAAGAGGTTGGATCCGATTCCTGGTTCGTAAGCTGGTCCACGGCCCAAATCCCTTAAGTGGGTAGCATCCTGGATTAGTGAACCAAGTAAATCCCGGTGGTGGGACGGAGTAGTCCCCGGGCCGGAGGTCCCGACGACTTAACATGAGTAAGAGTAAAAGTAAGTAAGTATGTATGAGTATGAGAATGAGTATGTATGCGTATGTATGAAGTAATGAGTAAAAGAGTAATCTCCGCCCGATTAACCCGGGTGGACCAATGAAGCTAACCGTATTGTAAATTGTGTATGTATTGGGTATATGTATTCGGAAGAAGGTAAGTATGTATTTTATGGCTATATGGTACTCCATGTATGTAATGAAGTGTATGTGTGTATGCTTGCGTAAGTATTCTTGTATTGTGTATAAGAGCATGTATGCATGTATGTTGTATGAAAATGAACCGCATGTATTCGACCAAGTGGTCGGCGTACCCTCACTAGTACGCGGGGTATGCGGTTATCATGCTCAGCGAAAGCTGACCCCTTCGGGGGACATTTTTTAGTGTGCAGGTACCCGAAGCGTATGTGGTCAAGGCACGAGACCGGCGACTACATTGGATAGTAGTAGCAGAAGGTAGAGGTGTATTAACTAGCACACCCCTTGTATTTAGAAAGTAATGTAGTAGTGAGGAATGGGTAGTAAGTAGTCTCTTAGTGAGTATGTATGAACTTGAAGAGGTATTATACTTGTATAAGGAACCTAGTAAACTCGGTATGTAGATTATATTGTATGGTACTTGGAGTATTGTATTGAATGCAGATTGTAGTAGTAATTGGTAAGTGGAGAATGTATTGTAGATTTGTAGTACTCGGGATTCCGGTCCATCAGACCGATGCTGTATGTAGAATCAGTAGCCTTGTTAGTCACGTGGGTGACTAACGGCATTGTATCACCCATTGTATGTAGTATATATCCGCTGCGAGTATCTGATGAGTAAGGAGATTGGACGTTAATGACTGTATTAATAGTAGGGGTGTTACAATATATATATATATATATATATATATATATATATATATATATATATATATATATTTCTGTAGTTTATTGTTGGAACGGTATAACAACACATCACACTCGACAGACATTCATAAAAGAAAAGTGTATAAAAAGTCATTCACTAATCTAAGAAGGGTTAGGAGCCGTGCCTTACTGGAATCCTCACTTCCCAATTCTACCCCAATTCCCCAGTTTTAAGTGCACCTATATTCTAAGTACTTCACTCGGCTTGTTTTCTCGGGTTCAGAGCGTAACTACGCTCTGATACCACTTTCTGTAACACCCCTATAATAATAAAACAACAGCGGAAAATAAACTAAAGGTGCTACAGACCATCGGGCTCCAAACACCCTACCAACCTCACCAATTACAACCATTACAATTAACTAAGTTACGGTCTGAACTTCGAGAAAACTTAACATTAACATAACATTAATAAAATACATTCACTCTCCATAAACCTAAAACCATCCCAATCACTCATGCTCTTCGTGGCCACCTGTAAATCCATTTATACCTACAAGATGAAACCAAGCAGCCCACCCCGGGAGGGGTGAGTCAGTTCCCTGGAATGGAACTGGTACAATTCTCCAAAAACAAACTTATAAAACATAACTCTTCAAAATAAACGTAACTTGAAATCAAACTCTTGAAAGTAAACAGGGAAGGAGGCACTTCAAAATCAATCATAGAGAAGAGAGACAAGATAAGGATAGAGACAAAGAACTTAAAAACCAAATCAACCACTTAAGAAATCACACCAAATAGTTAGTGAGCATCCATTACTGATGTTAGAACCAATTCTGGTTAAGAATAGAAAGACTCAGGTAGTCACAAAGGACTAGGAATGATATGAAAACCTATAACCCGTGATAGACAGTTTATGTCCCCACCATTTCAGAAAGCTGAATCCCATAGACAAAATATACTCAAGAGTGGAATAAATTCAATTGGGAGAGATGGCCCCCACTGCCAAGTACGTCCTTTTAGGACAGGGGATATACAGCCCCTCACTGTTTACCATGTCCACTAAGGACAGGGGATATACAGCCCCTCTCTGTTAACTACGTCCACTAAGGACAGGGGATATACAGCCCCTCTCTGTCTACAACGTCCCTTTTGGGACAAGGGATATACAGCCCCTCACTGTCTATCACGTCCCTTTTTCGGACAGGGGATATACAGCCCCTCACTGTTACCATTGAAGACGCGCGCACGTCGAAACCTCAAGAACCAGCTCATGGATGAAACGATATCCAGAGTCAAAAGAAAGATTTCCAAGATTGACCTTTTCCAAATTCCCACTATATCACCAACTACCCAGAGCAATACCAAAACACTCAGTCCTACAGAGTGCAGAAGCGTAAACCCTAAGCAGCCAATGTCTAACGGGGCACCAAACAGAAGGAACCAATACCCAAGTGAGTTTCACATCCAAGGCTCAGTTAGTCACACAAGCTGAGTTAGTCACACAACCATTTCCTTTTTAGAAATTTCTCTTAAAGTCAGTTAGCGTTTTCCAAAACATTCCACAAGTCAATCAGCAAAAATATCGGAGTACGAGAAATCGTACCTGGGTAACGCTGTAGCAATTCTAGTCAACTTGCGCAAACAATCAACAGTACTCTGAAGAATATTAAAGGTAGTCTATCATCAATCACTTGTAGCCTATGTTAAGCTTAAATAAACTCCTTACTCTTATTCCAAAGTCTCAATTGTCTTTTAAGCCCTCACTTAAATGTTAGGTATAATCTTTGAGTTACCTCAGAACGTTGTATAGCCCAATGTGGTAAGATCAAGGAATGTATTCGATTAACATTTGCTAATTGTCCACTCCTATCCACTTTATTCATACTTAACCACAATCCTCACATTCAAGACTTTTAAGACCTCTATATCATAATGTGTTTATATTATATAATTAAATCTAAGAATTTCAATAATAATCTTAAGCTCAATACCTTTATTCTTAATTTAGAATAAACATTGTATTATGACCTACAATGGACTCATCTCAGAATACTATACTACTATCCCACAATGTAAAGATTATGTATTCAAACAATATCCACTAGATAACCCCATTACGATTAAGTCTTTCCCTTAACTTAATTAAGATCTACATCTTGTATATTGAAATCGTAGGGTTGTAGATGCGTTTTATTATAACTTAATTGAACTGCTAAACTCAATTATCTCATCTTTAGTTAGGGATGTCAATGGATTGGGTTCGGATCGGGTGAAGCGTCACCCGCATCCGTCACCCGGATATATCATTAATCATCCGTCCATCCGTCACCCATTTATTCTTCATCCGTCATCTGTCCATCCATCATCCGCGGGTGATTCGGGTGGATCGGATGATAATCGGGTGATACCTTTTCTATAACATAAACAGCAATTTTTTTTAAGTATGATAATAAATATGAAACTTTTTTGTATTGGTAAGGTATAAGTTACCTATATTTTAAGAATACTCACTCAAACATACTGAAAAAATCTACTAATATCAATAAGAAAATAGTATAAAGTTGTGTAGTGTATGTGGAAGAAAATAAAAATGGACGATAAAATATAAATCTACAACTATCTTTCAGATTTTTTAAAATTTTTGTAAGATCTGTTTGGTTACTTGAAATAAAATAAGGTGAAACTTTAAACGGATAATGGATCGGGTGATAAACGGATGATGGATCGGGTGACGGATGAAAAAGTTTCATCCATCACCCGACCCGGTCCGTCATCCGGTCATCCGTCACCCGATCCGTCATCCGTTTATTTCGGGTTTTCATCCGTTTAGCTAATCAGGTGGATCGGATTAGCAGGTATCCGTTTAAAATTGTCATCCCTATCTTTAGTTCAGAATGACTTTTAATTACAACCATCTAATGAACTTGTCATAAGATGTTAAATAGCTTCTCATCCTGAATAACTATACTATAGTTAACTTAGATTTAACGAATTAATCTTACATTTAGTATTCACAGGGTATATTATATGTTTTATTATTACCTATACAATAAGGTGTTTAGTATAACCTTCTATGTATCCTTACTTACATTTAATTTCCTAAATGTTTTATTTTTACACGCATTCTCTCTATAGACCATGCATAATCCTTTGTACTACACTTCATTAAACTTAAGCCTTAAATACGTTTTAAATTGTTTTACAAAACCTAAGGTTTCAAAGGAATAACCTAATAAATTAATTTCCTTTATTGTATTTAGGATGGACAATATATCTACATAGAGTAGAATTTATCTGAGAATTAAATTCTGGTTCATAAGTGAAATTGTTAATTATTTAATAAGATAATCTATTATGAAAATTCCCATATTTTATTCAAATAACCTATCATTACTTCCCATTACCGTAAAGTATAACAATATAATATCTTATGTAACTTAGTTTTATCTAATAAAAGGTTCAAAGGTTTTAAGTATCAAATTCCTATTTATAAACCTTCCTATAAATTCTCTCTACTAAATACCTCACTTAACAGTAAACTCACATCCTGAATATTGGTAATAAATGTATCTTATATGGCTTATCTAATCCTAAGAAACTTAAGGATAATTATTTAGATAAATTTCCAAATCATCGTTTAATATGGATTATATCATAATCCTTTTAATGATTCTATCTTAAAACATTAAGTTATATTTCAATACCATAAAAGTTAAGAAATGATTAAATCTAGACTTACTAATCCACCTCACATTTAGATGTAAAAGTATTTTACTTATTTTTATGGTTTATATATTAAGAATATTTAGATGTAATCGTATTACATTTGTTTATCATTAATTATAGAATAAGATCTATTTGTGCAACATTTTATGTTATATAATCACAATTTTTCCTAAGTTTTAACTTATTAATTACTTAATCCCAATTTTAGATTTACATTCGGATCATTGACAAATAATACTATACATGTATTTTAATATGGTTTACATAAAAACCTTGGAAATTCAAAGGTAACTCTTAAGCCTAATACATAACTATAATTTAATACCACCTCATATATATTCTTCTATTAGTATTATGTAGAGGTTTAGTTTAACTTATTAATTCCTTCGTATTATATTCCCTATAAGGTATTTAATTTTATTATGTTTACTGTGCATATATTTATATACTAGGATTTGTACAAAACATTATTTATGTAGTTTTATTGTATTTAACTATTTATATTAACTTTTACACACACCTACATCCAAAATATGGATAATAAAATAAGGTATTTTCCTTAGTTTCAATTAAGTATATTAACTACCATATTATATAATTAATATAAGTGTAGATTAATTTAGCTCCTTGATTTAACCTAAGTTACTATTTTATTTCTTTTACATATATGTGTAAATATATATATATATATACTCCTTAGTTTTAATTAAGAATATTAACTCCCATATAATATAATAAATAAACGTAAAAATAATTATATTCCTTGATTTATATAAGTTTCCACTTAAATAGATATATATACATATATGTAAATAATTTCACTTCTATTTGAAATACCCCAAACCTTAATGCGTTAATTAATTATGTAATTATAATTTTCTAAGGCTAATTAAGTCCTTAAGATCATTGGTGAAGAAATGAAAACCAAAAAGAAAAAGGAAATGCGTAAAAATCACAAAACGTGAAAATACGTATTTAATTATTTTAGGGTATATAACCTTCATTAGGGCTATAAATATATTTTTATACCTAATTACACATTAGGAACGTGTGGGAAACATCCAGGAAGGAAACGGATCCAAACAATGCGTTTAAAACGCTAACGAAGTCTTAGAGCGCGTTTTTCGAGAAAACCCGAAAACGTGACTTTAAACAGTTAAATGACCCCGTAAAAATAATAGTTGATTGTGTAACTATAATTAAACATTAATGGGAGTTTAATAACCATTAAAATTAAAGGAATGAGAAAATTCCAGAAAATGGTCCCCGTTAGTGAATAGTGCTAAACCGGGTAAATAAACAAGCGTTTTCTGTTAAAAGACGAAAAACGCTCCAGTATGTTTATATTAGTGGGCCGGTTTTATTAATGTAGACAGCCCACCCACACATGACTAGTTAGCTAATTTATTAAGTCAAGAGAGAGCCAAAATAACAAAGGGCACAAATACCCCTCGCTCTCTCTCCTTCCTTACTTTTCTTTTCCCCTCTCTCTCTTTTTCTCTTTCTCTTTCTTCCCAGCCGGTTCCTTCTTCTTCCCCAAGGCCACCGATTTTTCTCCCTTTCTCCCATGGCTACTTCAACTTCAATGTCATGCCCAAGCTCCATTTGAGCTCCAAATAAAAAACAAATCACATATTCTTCTTTCTCTCATCTTCCTCTATCATCCTCTCTTTTCGAAATTTCAAAAGGATGAAGTTGACCTCCATGGGTTTTCCCCATTTGAAGAGAAAATGGCACCAATGTGAAGCTTGGAGCCTCCTCTTCCTTCTAAGGTAAAAATTTCCAAGAAAAAGTCATTTTTCCTTCATCTCATGGTGTAATCAATTTTTCACCATTTTTGATACCTTGTTTTTCTCCTTGTTCTTGAGCTCCAAATTGATTCTTCAATGGTGGATAAGTTCCCCTCTTGATTCAAGGGTGAAAATCATCCTCTTGAAAGCTTCACAAAGGTAAACCCTAATTTTGTTCTAGCCCTTTAGTGATTGAAAACAATTCCAAGGGTTTAGATAATTATGAGTGTGTTTTGTGTTCTTGGATGTTGGTGATGGAGTTTGGAACTCCTACCTCTCTAATCGATCTTTGGAGGAGATGAGGAGCAAGGGTGAATTAAGGGGCTTGTGAAATTACGGTAAGGAATCCACCTAACTTGTATAATTGTTTAAGTTTTGGGATGGGGTAAACATTTAAATGAACCCAAATTATGGATTGAAAACTATGTTGTAATGTGTTAGTTGAGTTAGAAGAGGTTTGAATAATGTTGAATTAGAGCCTTAAGAGCCACGTGTTTTGGGAAGTGAGTTTATATTGTGTTCATGAGGATTTTTGGTGATTATGTTGTTGTTGATGAGATTTGAGGATTTGTAATGTGCTGTAGGACCCTTGAAAGGGTGTGGCTAGAGTTAGGGATGAGAAGGAGGAAAATTGATGAGGATGGTGTAAAGTTATGGGGAGGTTATGGCAAAATTTAATGGAAAATGAGTGTTTGAGGATGTTTAATGGATGAGAGAATTTAGTATCAAATGGGATGTTTGTGTTGAGTAGAGTGGATGGTTGGTTTTGTACTGGTGGATAAATAATGGAGTTAGGAGAGTGCAAGAATGATAGCAAAATGGTGCTATATGATTGGATTTCAAGGAGTGGTATGGTTTTTGGAATGCAATATAGGTGAAAATTTGCCCCTGTTAGCTGGACTTTTGGGTACGTCCGACTTTCCATCCGGACATGGAAGTTCGGACATGCCCCGTCGTTTTATAAAATTTTCGGAGTTTCAGTTGTGTCCGAACTTCGTCTGAACTTGGAAGTTCGGACACTCGAAAAATTTCCCGGCTATTTAGTCTCGACTTGGTCCGACCTTTGATGTCCGGACACAGTTTCGGACGCCTGTAAGTTTTTTTCTTCATTTTTGGCCTCGCTTGTGTCCGAACTTGGAAGCTCGGACACAAGTTCGGACAGGTTAGAATTTTTCTTTGGTTTTTGCCTCGACTTGTCGAACTTCGAAGCTCGGACACAATTCGGACATTCGTCAGTTTTCACCCATTTGAGTTCTCGACTTCCGTCCGAACTTCAAAGCCCGGACACAAGTTCGGACATAGTGTAAGTTTGAGCAAAAATTTTGTTTAAGGTAGGAAATGATATCCACGATGGGGATTAATATGTGATGATGTTATAAGGTGTTAAGGATAAATAAAGTGAGTTATAATGGTAATTGAGTGGCGAAAAGTTGTAATACAAAAGTAAAGTTATAAAACTACCGAAGGGGTTAACCATGGGTGCAGTAGACTTAAAAATTATATTACCCCCGATATTAATGAAGATAGTTATAATGTTACCAGTTGTTCAAAAGATTTTCAAGAACATGTGATGGCACACTAGAGTGCACCTTCGTGACAGTAGGGTTTTCTTGCAACTGTGTCCTACCGGATTACACGGCTTGTATGCCATGTGTTTTTTCTGTGTGTTTTCCACCTTGCAAGATAAAGCATGAAATGAGTTTACGTAATTCATTATTGTGGCGTAATTAATTCCGATACCGCTTAACCTTAGTTTATGTGTTAATAAGTTAACCGACCTTAGGTTCACATAAGAGATCGGTATTCGGATAAACGTCCCAACCCATGGAACGTTCGAACTACGGCTATCCGTGGCGTTATTGTATGTGTGACTATGCGTGATGTATGTGACTTGTTTAATATGTTGTTGATGTTGGATACTGTATCCGTGTTGTTGGAATGGGATATGATTCCTTATATGTCTACCGAGTTAGTAACACTATGTGATGTATGTATGTGATAAGTTCATAAGGGAACCTCTGACTAATAAGTATATGTTATGTATGGAGAGGAATCCGGGTGTCCCGTCGCGCGTATTGTTTGGGAGTTAATATATATGTGCTAACTCCCATCCTGTTATGTTAGGGTTGTTTCCTTCATTGGATTTCGACCTCCCACTAGCTTAGCCAAAGCTTACCTACCCGACCTCCACATTGGCCAGAGGGAAATTATGTATAATGTTTGGAGGGTGTTGAGCTTAAGTTCGCTTCGACTCCCTCTTTGTTATGTTACGGTTGTTCTTCCTCCTGAATTACAACCACCACAAGCTTAACCAAGGCTTACTAACTCACTATTGGAGCTAGGGGAAACTGTCTATGTTGTGATCGGTCCTTATGAGGCCGCCACTCAAGTAAAGAAAATGTAAGTATGTGTGCTTGGGCTTATATCACCCCGGCACTCCCTAAGTTAAGTTATGTACTCTAAGAGAGAGAAACTAAGTTGTGTATGGTACAAATCGAAGATGTGTTATGTTGTGTGCTAACCTTGTGTTTGTATCCCTTTAATGGATGTTTGATCATAAGCATGTTATGTGTGAGTTTGTGTATGTCTGAAATAAAATCAATCGCAATGCTAAGACGACAATTAGTTGTGCGTGGCCCGGTAGCATACGGGCTGCGGGATTACCATACCAGCAAAGGTGCTGACGACCCCTTTGGGGCTCCCATACTTTCAGGTACAAGGACTGGAAGCCGTTCGAGAGGAGGACGGGTAATGTGTATGTGATAGTTATGAGAATTGTGGAGGTATTATAGGTGTAGTAAGACCGAAAATGTATCGGCGTTAGTTGGTTAATACTCGGTACAGCGTGATGTAAGTTATTAATGGTGTTAGACATGGAACGGGATTCATGTGTAGCCGCCTCGGGAGGTTTAGTCCATCAGACCGGTACAGTGTATGTAGGTAGTTAGCCTTGTTAGCCACGTAGGTGGCTGACGGCGTGTAACACCAAGGAGTTAAGGTATGTTGGGAGTTGTGATTTCCGCTGCAGGTGTTGTTAAGTGTATGTTATAGTTGGGGTGTTAACTATTAAAAAAACTAATACCTAAATTATAAACTGTTATAAAATGTTAATTTAGTGTTCCATATTTTCCCAGCTTAAAAGTTTATTACCAAACCATACTTTAATTTTGGTTACATTAAAAACCATATATTATAAGTTATCTTATGAAAAACTCATAAACACAATTTTAAAACCTTTTACCATTGCCCAAAACCCCAAATTTAATATACAGTACCTCATACCTTTAGACATATTATAAAAATTTATTTGATAAAAATATCTTTTTAATTTAGCAAATAATTCCAGAAAACCGTAACTTGCAAAATCATAACTTATTTTTAAAACTCCAAAACCATATAATTTACATCAAAATAAACTAGATTAAATAAGGAATCTGTGGTTAAAATTTCAAGTCAAAATACCTTCGGGAAGGCCATTAACTAAAATCAACAAGTTAGAGCTATTTACTGAATTTTATAGAAACCTATAACAGTTTTTTAATTACTACAGATCTAATCTCGGTCGTCCAATCCTTTAAAGCGAGATCGACGGCCCCTGAACGCCGTGTTCTTCAGCTAGCCCATGTTCAATCCCGAGTACTAATCCCCATTATCTCCTAATTAAATACCCCAAACCTAGTTATGTTTTGTTTAACACCTAAATAGGGTGTAGCAAGACTAAAAAAGAGTCTAGAAACCTTACTAAACAAATTTAAACAAAAGAAACACAAATTGTTTTAAAGTCAATAGAGCTAAATGTGCTTAAGCTTGGGATAAACTTGAGTAAAAGACCTAATGAGCTTACCAAGACCCTCATTTATACACTAATGAACATATAACCAATTACCAAAGAAAACCAAGCTGAAAACAAGTTAAAACACAAATGTGCTTTAAGAAGTCTTAAAGCACATTTTTGAAAATTGTCTTGTAAATGAGTTTTGAATGGCTAAATGTCCCTCATTACTCTTAAATATATATGTGTCTATATAGTATCACATTTGGGGTGGCTATATTAGTGGGAAATCAAAAATTTCACTTCTATGTGCCTTGTATAGGTGAATAGTACTTTATATAAGCTAATTTGTAACATATGTTGTATTAAGTAATTAAATTGACAACAAGACTAAAACACCCCCACAACTAATAAAGGGGCCGGTTTTTATAAG
Source organism: Limonium bicolor (assembly GCA_023374045.1). Taxonomy (NCBI): domain Eukaryota; kingdom Viridiplantae; phylum Streptophyta; class Magnoliopsida; order Caryophyllales; family Plumbaginaceae; genus Limonium; species Limonium bicolor. The sequence continues at coordinate 75,061,887 of CM041781.1, forward strand.
GTGACTCACCACTCTCTTATTAATGTATTAAGTAAGATAAGATAAGTAAATAAGCTACTTTTTACCTTTAACACATAAATATCTTCTAAAGTAAATTCTATCTTCATTCTCTCATTCCGCCTTGCTCACAGCTTTCCCACCCTCTTCTTCCTTTCTTCTTTGTTCCCACGATAAACCACTACCACCATTAAAACACAAGCTTTGACCACTTGTTAAACCTAGCTCACTTGTCCAAATCAAAAACAATACCACCAATCTTCCCTCATTCAGCTCTTCTTCCTACCTTCTCAAAACTCCAAGAGCTCCATTTCGGTGCCAAGGTGTTCCACCATTGAAGGAGCTTGTAGCTTGTATTTTGACATGATTATTACTCCCTTTGCTTCTAGGTAAGGAATCTCAAACAAAATCAAGTTTCCTCCTTGTTTTGTCATGTCCGAAAATACACATTGATATAGCTCATTGTGACTTTGTTCTAGCTTCATTTCAACTCTTCATGGACTAGGTGGAGTCCTCTCTTGCTAGATATCCAAACTCTCTACAAAGAACAAGGTAAAACAACTACATTGATGTTTTTGAAACAATGTCAAATTAGGGTTTACAATGAGATGAAGCCTATAGCTTGAATACTCATTATAGAGTTTGTATATTGTTTAGAACTTGTCAAGGAATCAAGTACTCTATTGTTTCTAAAGGAAACAAGAAAGAAGTTATCTTGCAAAAGAGGTAAATACTAACCTAATGCTATTTTAATGCCTTAGGAGAAATGAGCTTATAATGCTTATTAAAACTATCTAAAGAGCCAATGGGGAATGACTTAGTAAAGTGTTCTTAAGAGACTAGTAAAGGGCATATGTGTATGTTGAGTGTATTTGCAGGTTAAAGGCATATATATTGTGGAAATTCAGTGTTTATGATTTAAGCACTTTAAGGGCCTAAGAGCCATGCATTTTAAGGGCCTAAGTGCCATGCAATTTAAAGTTAGCACTATATTGTGATGTAGTGTGAATTTGGTGAAGTTGTGTAAGAAAGTGTTCTTGGTGTTCTTAGTGTTCTAGGATGTTTAATGATGAAAATAATGTGCTAAGGTGTAACAAATGCTAGGAGAAACTATGTCGGAATTTAGAAAAATGCATAAGGAGTTCATGAGGTTGCAAAGGAATTTTGTTGAACTAGGAAGTGTTCTAGAGTGTAATAGGACTTAGGCATGATCTTGAGATTTTGGTATGTACCAAAGTCATTTTGGACTTAGATTGAGACTTAAGCAAACTTTGGTAAACTAAGGAGAATGTATGAACTTGAGAAAGGATTTGAAGTAATGATATAAGGAGTTAGTTGTGAGAGATGATGCTTGGGAGACGATATTAAATCAAGGAGAAAGCATTTTGAGATGGTAGTTACCATAGGTGAGAAACACCATCTAGGAACCTAGTATAAGATAACATAAGTGTTAAGGAATTTTACAAGGAAATAAGTAAATGATTCAAGGAATTAGAAAATGAGTTCCATGGATGTTGTATGTGGATTTAAGGTTACCAAATGTTGTTAGGAAGCATTAAGAGGCCTTAGGAGAAGTTGGTAAAGAATTGGCAAGTTTGGGTAAGATTAGAAGGCGACCGACCCAGGGGCCGACCCAGTTTTTGGGTCGGTCGAGCCTCTGTTAGATGTTAGGAAAATGTTCGGTAATGGTCCGACCCAAAAGGGTGGGTCGGACATGGGTCGGTCGGTCAAGTTACAAAGGAGGGAAAATGTTCGCACATGGACCGACCCAGAATGGTGGGTCGGACGGGCATGATTATAAGGAAGTAAAAGGGTTCTGTAATGGACCGACCCAGAAGGTTGGGTCGGACATGGGTCGGTCAAGGTAAGGTTCTTCAGACCCGAAAACCACTGGGAGGGTCCGACCCAGTTGTGGGTCGGACGGTGGGGTCGGTCGGACCAAAACTTGTAAAAAAAAAAACAGAAAAGAATGTGACTTATGTAGTTAACCCTAGGGTGTATAATGAAGGTAACCTAGGGTAAGATAGGCATTAAAACATGTCATACAATCATGTTAAATACTTAAGTTTGGAGTTAAAAATAATTAACCCATTACTAATGGTTTAGGATTCTCTCAAGGTGGAAACCAAACGAGGCAAGGACCGAGGTATGGTTTTCTTGCAGTCTGTGCCTAACGGTTTACACCGGCTTGTGTTGTTTGTTTTCTGTGTGTTTGTGACTTTGTAAGATTAAACCAGTAAAGAGTTTACAGTTGTTAAATATTGTTATGTTGTTAATTATGACTCTCTCTTCCCAATGTGGGTGTCTAACAAGACTTGACCTATTATTGTGAATTGTTGTTGTGCTCAATGTTGAACTACTAACATGGGCTAACTGGGGAAGTGAGGAGTCCGGTCTGTTCCGGCCACGCGTGTGAGTATGGGAGTCGATGTCATAACCGGTTCGATTCTCTCTGTATGTTATGGTTAAGTTTCCAATTTGGTTTCTAACCTTCCCTTTAGCTTAACCAAGGCTATTTTACTGACTCACGTCGGGCCACAGGGGCATACTATGTGTTTTGTTTCGGTGTGCTTGGATCACTATATCCGGGGCACCTTGTGTTAAGTTAACCGTTCAATCTAACCGGACGGTAACGAGTGTGTAACGAGCTAAGTATGAGCGTGGCAACATTCTCGAAGCTCTCAATGGGGACTAACTGTGTTGGTTCTCTCCCTAAAGGATTTGTATGTTTGTGGATGTGTGTTTTGATGTGTACAATACCCTTGTTATGTTATATATGTATGTGTTGTGGTTTAAAAATAATATCATGTCATCCTGACAATTGGTTGCGCGTATCCCGGTAGTCGATGGGCTGCGCGTTAGCCATACCAGCAAAGGTTCTGACCCCCTCGGGGGCTCCATATTTTTATTGCAGGATGAGGATCGAAGAGGCAGAGTGGCTCTAGGTCCTAGAGGTAGTTTACTTTTGAAGTACTTTTGGATGTTAGCCCGGGTTGCGCCTGTGCACCCGTGGCGTATTATATACTTGTTGGTGACGGTTTACAGTGAAGTATACAGTGAAGGATTTATGTAAAATACTCGGTATTATATTGTTATATAGATGGTTGTTAGTTCTATGCTCGGGAGTCTGATCATCAACCGGTACGATTGATTTATTCAGCCTTGTTAGCCACGTGGGTGGTTGACGACATTGTAGCACCAATCGTTTAGTTACCGTTTAGTGTTTATTTTCCGCTGCGATTCCAAGTATAGTTATGTGCGTAGTAGGGGTGTTACAAAAGTGGTATCAGAGCGAAGTATCGCTCTGATGACTAGAATACCGAGCTTAGGGATATACCGAGTTAGGAAACCTAACTACAGTTACCTAAGTGAACAGATTTGGAAAGGTTAACCACTAACTAAGTGTGGAGATACCATATTATCGGGAAGCGTTACAATCGTTGGACCGATAAGTGCAAGCATAATGCTAATGAGATGTTCATATAAATTCAGATGGCAGGTAGACCACGCGGGAGAGCGCGGGCGCGGTACTGGAGGTATGGTGACCAGGGTGATGATACTACGGCACAGACCATGGCTGAGGCAGTTGCAGCCGCCGTAGCTCAGCTGGTACCCGACCTAGTCGCTGCTATACAGCAAGGGCGACAGCCTGGAGTTCAGCCACCACCACCACCGCCACGAGAGACCAATTGGGTCAAGGCTTGGCTGATCTGAGGCCGCCCTCATTCAGTGGGGAGACCGATCCCGTAAGCTCGAGGCATACATCTCCGAGATGGAGACCGCCTTCGAAACCCTAGCACCACTGAGCAGATCAAGGTACGACTTGCTGCTTACTACCTGAAAGGCTCGGCACAAAACTGGTGGAAGCTTGTGCGCGAGGGTAGAGTTGTTGATCCGACGTTCCAGTGGAGGGAGTACACAGCTCTTCTGCGAGCCAAATACTACCCTATACATGTGCAAGAGGCCAAGCGCCTGGAGTTGGACAACCTGAGGCAAGGGGATAAGATGACGGTAGATGAGTACTACTCAGCCTTCATCGGACTTATCCACCTGCTACGGATCTGGGTTACTCAGACCGGATCCTTGTGAACCGTTTCTACAACGGACTGAACTATCGCCTACGCTACGGCATGGGGCCTACTGGATATACCACCTTGCAGGTAAAGGGATTACAGTGTAATGTGAATAAGTGTGTACAATGTGTTAATGTGATGTGAGTTTATTTGGCGGGGCATAACTGACACCCTAAATATAGGAGTGCTATCATGCCGCTGCTATTGTGGAGATCACCGTCCGTCTGAGGGACGAGGAGAGTGCGCTCAAGCGCAAGGCTCAGAACGAGGGCCAAGGCACGCAAGGGCAGTGGGGAGGGAAGAAGAAGAAATCATACCCCCAGTCCCAGAAAGGACAGCAACAGGGTGGCAAGGGCCAGGCCCAGACCACCACTGCTGATGAGCCTCTGCAGCTCACCTATGCGTATGCGGCCAAGCCCCTACGTTCTTACCCACCTAAGGGTAATTGTCTAAACCTGTGTGATGAGTTAGAGTATATGTTAATAAGTTGTGAAACAAGTATTAATGGTGTATTGTGATAGCAGCTAGCACGGGCTCTGGACCGGAGCGCCACTATTACTGCAAGTGGTGCAACGGCGACCACCCCGGCAAGGACTGCAAGGGTAATGATGTTCAGTGCCGGTACTGTAAGAAGATGGGTCACCGCGACCATGAGTGCTGGCAGAACCCGAACAGTAGGAACTTCAGGCCCAAGGGGCAATGGAAGGGTAAGGCCACTGCGACCACCGATGGCCAGAAGACGGCGAACCAGCCACCCCCAGATCAGAGGTACACGGAGTCCCAGAAGGGGAAGGGGTCGGGGTCCAACAAGGCCACCCTGAATGTGGTGGACCGGTCTGAGGCGCCAGGGCCCTCTTCTAGACCAGGTACCGCCTAATTGTTGAATGAAATAAGTGTCTGCATACCGCATTTCATGCATGTGTGTGAGTGAGTTTAAATAAACAACCATGTGAGTGAAAAATAAAGTATAGTGTGAGATTTACCTAATTAGAGTACTCTAAACTTAAAGGAACTTTCAATATATGTTATCCAATCCCACCCACACCAAACCCTGAAGAAACCACCATCAACATCACCGACTTCCATTGGAGCAATGTCAGGTCATCCAGCCAGGTATGATACTTTAAATGGATACCTGACACCGGAGGCACAAATCCATATCATCAGACGATGCGACGAACTTGGAGCAAAACCAGGAGGGTTTTACACACCCGAATACCCGAACGGAGCAAGGATGCAATTGAAGATGATGTGCATGGGTAAGGACTGGAACCCTTACACCAAGTCATATCAAGAAGTTCGAGCTGAAGATGGAGCAACAGTATCAAGTATACCAGAGGAGTTCCACGCGGTCGTTAACCACGCCGTGGGAATTGCTCAGCAAGTTGAAACGGAATCAATTCCAAGTGTAAAAGCAGATTTATGCATTGTAAACTTCTACCAGAAAGGTGGACGGTTGGGTATGCACCAAGACAAGGACGAGTCACCCGAGTCTCTAAGTAAGGGAGTACCCGTGGTGTCTTGGTCCATTGGTGACACCGCAGTGTTTGTGTATGGCGAGCAGAAGCGTGCTGACCTCGCAAAGAAGCTATTGCTAAAATCGGGAGATGTATTAATCATGGGTGGGCAATCAAGGATGCTATACCATGGCATCAGGAAGATCAAACTGAATACCGCACCGTCGGCAGTGATCAATGCCACACACATGAAACCCGGACGTCTGAATTGACTTTCAGACAGTTTTAAGCCTTGTATAATTATGTGACAAACCAGTATGTATTAAGGATGTTGTAAGTGTGAATCATGGCGACAGTATAAGCCAATAAATGTTGTAAAAAGGAGTGTGTTAATGAATAAAGTGGAGTTGTTTGAAGCATATAACCGTGTTGTTACCCAATACTTATTAGTTTGCCAATGAATTAGGCTGTGCACTCGGAACGGGAGGTATACTGAGTGTCTGCAATAAGGCAGAAGCCGGCAAGAGCGGCACAATCCTCACCGGTACCTTTCCAGTGAATGGCGTGGATGCATCGATCTTGTTCGACTCTGGAGCCTCACATACATTCATTTCGCTATCATTTGCGAAGAGGCTGGGGTTAGATGGTGAAGAGATGCCAGACTTCGTGGTTACTCTCCCGTCGAAAGCGGATCAGATGTACCCGCTACTACCGAGGTGCTATTGTTCGAATCAGGATGAGAGTTTCCGATCGACTTGATAGAGTTCGACGGACTAGGCTTTGATGTGATTGTCGGGATGAACTGGTTGGAGCGGCACAAGGGCAGAATCCTGTGTGCCGAGCATCGACTGCTTCTTCGGAGTCCATCTGGGGTTACCATATCTTACCGCCAGAGGCCCAGGGAGCCTTCGACTCAGATCATCACCGCCATGGCTATGTATCACGAGTTACGACGAGGGAGTGATGTATACCTCTGCTATGTCCAGGACATAGAGAGAGACCCTGAGTTTAGCCCAGATGTGCCGGTAGTGTCGGAGTTTCCTGATGTATTTCCTAAGGAACTGCCGGGCATGCCGCCAGCACGAGAGGTTGAGTTTGAGATTGATTTATTCCGGGCACCGGACCCATTGCGAAAGCACCTTACCGTATGGCTCCAGCAGAAATGACAGAGCTCAAGGAGCAGCTGAGAGACCTACTCGACAAGGGCTTTATCCGCCCTAGTGTGTCACCATGGGGAGCGCCGGTCCTCTTCGTGAAGAAGAAGGACGGTAGCCTCCGCCTATGTATTGATTATCGGGAGCTGAATGCTGTTACGGTGAAGAACCGTTACCCCTTACCACGCATCGACGATCTATTTGATCAGCTTAGGGGAGCATCAGTATTCTCCAAGATAGACCTACGTTCCGGATATCACCAGATTGCCATCCGTGACAGTGACATCGAAAAGACAGCTTTCAGAACTAGGTATGGGCACTATGAGTTCACCGTTATGCCGTTTGGCTTATCAAATGCACCAGCAAAGTTCATGGACTTAATGAACCGTTTGTTCCAAGATCAGTTGGACAAATCAGTGGTAGTCTTCATCGATGACATACTTGTGTATTCGAAATCGAGGTGAGCATGAAAGCCACCTGAGAGATGTTACAACTTGAGAAGAATCAGTTGTATGCTAAATTTTCTAAGTGTGAATTTTGGTTGAACCAAGTATCATTCCTTGGACATGTGATATCTGAGGCCGGGATCGCTGTTGATCCGGCAAAGATAGATGCAGTGCGCACCTGGCCTAGGCCGAAGACAGTTACCGATATCAGGAGCTTCCTCGGTCTGGCAGGTTACTATAGGAGATTTGTGAAGGACTTCTCCAGTGTCTCGAAGCCGATGACTTCCTTGATGAAGAAGGATGCACCATTCGAGTGGACAGTCGACTGTGAGAGGGCTTTCGCGAGTCTCAAGGATGCTCTGACATCTGCACCGGTTCTGACATTACCAGACGGTCCAGATGGTTTGAGGTCTATTGCGACGCATCAGGCAGGGGTATGGGTTGTGTGTTGATGCAACACGGGAAGGTCGTGGCTTACGCCTCCCGACAGCTGAAGAAGCATGAGGAGAACTACCCTACCCACGACTTAGATTGGGGGCCATTGTCTTCGCACTGAAGATATGGCGACATCATTTGTATGGGGTAAGTGTGACGATTATTCTGACCACAAGAGTTTAAAGTACTTGTTCACTCAGAAGGAGTTGAACATGAGGCAAAGAAGGTGGGTTGAATTCCTGAATGATTATGACATCAATTTACAGTACAAGGAGGGTAAGGCAAATGTGGTAGCTGACGCATTGAGTCGCCGAGCACACTCTCTCCATTCGCTAGTCTCTCATACTGGCTTGGTTGAAGAGGTGCGGAGTGCTCAGATGACGGATCAGTATGATGGAGATCAGACAGAAGCTTACTGATGGCACATTCGAGGGTCAGAAGTATGACTTCAGACTCCACGATGATGACCTGATTAGGCAATGGCAGATTGTGTATACCCAGGAGTAGCGCTGAGCTGAAGGAGCGCATATTGAGTGAATCCCATTGTTCTACTACTTCGATTCACCCCGGAGCTTCAAAGATGTATAAAGGTATGAAAAGATACTTCTGGTGGGCTGGAATGAAAAAGGATGTAAATGACTATGTGTTGAGGTGTCTCACTTGTCAGAAGGTCAAGTTTGAGCACCGACGGCCTGGTGGTATGGTGCAGCCAATGCCAGTGCCGGAGTGGAAGTTCCATGACATATCTATGGACTTCGTAGTAGGGCTTCCGCCTACAAGGGGAGGTCTGAATATGATTTGGGTGGTAGTTGACCGACTGACCAAGGTGTCTCGATTCATTCCGATGAAGGACACCTGGAAAGTGGCAAGATTGGCAGAATTTCGATAAAGAGATTGTTAGACATCATGGTGTACCAAAGACGATAGTATCTGACAGAGATACCAGATTCTATCCAGATATTGGAAGTCTACACGAGAGGCACTTGGTACGAACTGAAATTGAGCACGGCGTTTCACCCACAGACCGATGGTCAGAGTGAGCGCACCATACAGACACTTGAGGATATGCTACGTGCATGTGCACTTGACTTTCAGACCAGCTGGATTGATAAGTTACATCTGATCGAATTTAGCTACAACAACAGTTATCATGCATCGATCAAGATGTCTCCCTTCCAGGCATTGTACGGTAGACCATGCCGCACGCCATTATGCTGGGATGAGTCGAGTGAGACGGTCATTATAGGACCAGAGTATCTTGAGCAAGTTCAGGCAGAAGTTCGCCAGATCAGGGATAATATGAAAGCAGCTCAGGATAGACAAAGTCGTACGCAGATGTGCGCCGACGTGACCTGGAGTTCGCCGTGGGCGATCAGGTATTTTTGAGAGTATCCCCCATGAAGGGAGTTTCGTTTTGGCCAGAAAGGCAAGTTGAGCCCAAATATGTGGGACCTTATGTTGTGACGGAGCGGATCGGCCCGGTAGCTTATAGACTTGATTTACCCGCCGAGCTGGGCAAGGTACATGATGTATTTCATGTGTCCCAGTTGAAGAAGTATATGTCTCATCCGTCTCATGTGCTTCAGCCTGAAAGGCTAACTTTAGAGCCGACCATGCGATCAGTGGAGACTCCGGTACGGATTCTGGACACTAAGACTCGAGACACTCGCCATAAGTCCGTGAGACTGGTGAAGGTTCTCTGGTCTAACCAGGACGTTGAGGAGGCCACTTGGGAGCTGGAAGATAAGATGAAGGCGAAGTACCCGTCGTTGTTTACTTCTTAGTATTTGTATGTATAGGGTACGGGGCGTACCCCTATTTAAGGGGGGTAGAGCCGTTTCGGTTATGTATATGACATGTATTTGAATACATTGTCTGTGTTGTATTGTCATGTTGTATTGTCATGTTGTTAATGTTGCAGACCGCTGAGTCTGAATGATGTTGTGATGTTTTGTTGTTTGGACCACGTGTCCGATATGATGTAAGATGTTGTTAATGTGATATAGAAGTGTTGTTAATATGTGTTCTCATGTTCTAATGTTTAAAGTTATGTGGAAGTATGAACTTTGGGGACAAAGTTCTTTTAAGGGGGGTAGATTGAAATACCCCAAACCTAGTTATGTTGTTTAAACACCTAAATAGGGTGTAACAAGACTAAAAAGAGTCTTAGAAACCTTACTAAACAAATTTAAACAAAAGGAAACACAAATGTGCTTTAAAGTCAATAAGAGCTAAAATGTGCTCTAAGCTTGGGATAAACTTGAGTAAGCCTAATGAGCTTACCAAGACTTCATTTATATACTAATGAATATTAAACCAATTACCAAAGAAAACCAAGCTTGAAAACAAGTTAAAACACAAAATGTGCTTTAAGAAGTCTTAAAGCACGTTTTTGAAAAATTGTCTTGTAAATGAGTTTTGAATGGCTAAATGTCCATCATTACTCTTAAATATATATGTGTACTATATAGTATCACATTTGGGTGGCTATATTAGTGGGAAATCAAAAATTTCACTTCTATGTGCCTTGTATAGGTGAATAGTACTTTTTATAAGCTAATTTGTAACATATGTTGTATTAAGTAATTAAATTGACAAACAAAGACTAAAACACCCCCACACTATAAGGGGCCGGTTTTATAAGGGGTGACTCACCACTCTCTTATTAATGTATTAAGTAAGATAAGATAAGTAAATAAGCTACTTTTTACCTTTTAACACATAAATATTCTTAAAGTAAATTCTATCTTCATTCTCTCATTTCCCTTCCTTGCTCACACGGTTTCCCACTCTCTTCTCCTTCTTCTTGTTCTCTCACGATAAACCACTACCACCATTAAAACACAAGCTTTGACCACTTGTTAAACCTAGCTCACTTGTCCAAATCAAAAACAAATACCACCAATCTCTTCCTCTCATCAAGCTCTTCATTCCTACCTTCTCAAAACTCCAAGAGCTCCATTTCGGTGCCAAGGTGTTCCACCATTGAAGGAGCTTGAGCTTATATTTTGACATATTATTACTCTCCTTTGCTTCTAGGTAAGGAATCTCAAAAAAAATCAAGTTTCCTCCTTGTTTTTGTCATGTCCGAAAATACACATTGATATAGCTCATTGTGTGACTTTGTTCTAGCTTCATTTCAACTCTTCATGGACTAGGTGGAGTCCTCTCTTGCTAGATATCCAAACTCTCTTCAAAGAACAAGGTAAAACAACTACATTAATGTTTTTGAAACAATGTCAAATTAGGGTTTACAATGAGATGAAGCCTATAGCTTGAATACTCATTATAAGTTTGTATATTGTTTAGAACTTGTCAAGGAATCAAGTACTCTATTGGTTTCTAAAGGAAGCAAGAAAGAAGTTATCTTGCAAAAGAGGTAAATCTACTAACCTAATGCTATTTTAATGCCTTAGGAGAAATGAGCTTATAATGCTTATTAAAACTACCTAAAGAGCCAATGGGGAATGACTTAGTAAAGTGTTCTTAAGAGACTAGTAAAGGGCATATGTGTATGTTGAGTGTATTTGCAGGTTAAAGGCATATATATGTGGAAATTCAGTGTTTATGATTTAAGCACTTTAAGGGCCTAAGAGCCATGCATTTTAAGGGCCTAAGTGCCATGCAATTTAAAGTTATGCACTATATTGTGATGTAGTGTGAATTTGGTGAAGTTGTGTAAGAAAGTGTTCTTGGTGTTCTTAGTGTTCTAGGATGTTTAATGATGAAAATAATGTGCTAAGGTGTAACAAATGCTAGGAGAAACTATGTCGAAATTTAGAAAAAAATGCATAAGGAGTTCATGAGGTTGCAAAGGAATTTGTTGAAACTAGGAAGTGTTCTAGAGTGTAATAGGACTTAGGCATGATCTTGAGATTTTAGTATGTACCAAAGTCATTTTGGACTTAGGTGAGACTTAGGCAAACTTTGGTAAACTAAGGAGAATGTATGAACTTGAGAAAGGATTTGAAGTAATGATATAAGGAGTTAGTTGTGAGAGATGATGCTTGGGAGATGATATTAAAACAAGGAGAAAGCATTTTGGGATAGTAGTTACCATAGGTGAGAAACACCATCTAGGAACCTAGTATAAGATAACATAAGTGTTAAGGAATTTTACAAGGAAATAAGTAAATGATTTAAGGAATTAGAAAATGAGTTTCATGGATGTTGTATGTGGATGTAAGGTTACCAAATGTTGTTAGGAAGCATTAAGAGGCCTTAGGAGAAGTTTGGTGAAGAATTGGCAAGTTTGGGTAAGTTTAGAAGGCGACCGACCCAGGGGCCGACCCAGTTTTTGGGTCGGTCGAGCCTCTGTTAGATGTTAGGAAAATGTTCGGTAATGGTCCGACCCAAAAGGGTGGGTCGGACATGGGTCGGTCGGTCAAGTTTCAAAGGAAGGAAATGTTCGCACATGGTCCGACCCAGTCGAGTGAGTCGGACGTGGGTCGGACGGGCATGATTATAAGGAAGTAAAAGGGTTCTGTAATGGACCGACCCAGAAGGTTGGGTCGGACATGGGTCGGTCAAGGTAAGTTTTCAGACCCGAAAACCACTGGGAGGGTCCGACCCAGTTGTGGGTCGGACGGTGGGTCGGTCGGACCAAAACTTGTAAAAAAAAAAACAGAAAAGAATGTGACTTATGTAGTTAACCCTAGGGTGTATAATGAAGGTAACCTAGGGTAAGATAGGCATTAAAACATGTCATACAATCATGTTAAATACTTAGTAAGTTTGAAGTTAAATAAATAATTAACCGACATTACTAATGTGTTTAGGATTCTCTCAAGGTGGAAATCAAACGAGGCAAGGACCAAGGTATGGTTTTCTTGCAGTCTGTTGCCTACCGGTTTACACCGGCTTGTGTGTTGTTTGTTTTCTGTGTGTTTATGACCTTGTAAGATTAAACCATGTAAAGAGTTTACAGTTGTTAAATATTATTATGTTGTTAATTATGACTCTCTCTTCCCATGTGGGTGTCTAACAAGACTTGACCTATTATTGTGAATTGTTGTTGTGCTCAATGTTGAACTACTAACATGGGCTAACGGGGGAAGTGAGGAGTCCGGTCTGTTCCGGCCACGCGTGTGAGTATGGGAGTCGATGTCATAACCGGTTCGATTCTCTCTGTATGTTATGGTTAAGTTTCCAATTTGGTTTCTAACCTTCCCTTTAGCTTAACCAAGGCTATTTTACTGACTCACGTCGGGCCACAGGGGCATACTATGTGTTTTGTTTCGGTGTGCTTGGATCACTATATCCGGGGCACCTTGTGTTAAGTTAACCGTTCAATCTAACCGGACGGTAACGAGTTGTGTAACGAGCTAAGTATGAGCGTGGCAACATTCTCGAAGCTCTCAATGGGGACTAACTGTGTTGGTTCTTCCCTAAAAGGATTTGTATGTTGTGATGTGTGTTTGATGTGTACAATACCCTTGTTATGTTATATATGTATGTGTGGTGTTTAAAATAAATATCATGTCATCCTGACAATTGGTTGCGCGTATCCCGGTAGTCGATGGGCTGCGCGTTAGCCATACCAGCAAAGGTGCTGACCCCCTCGGGGGCTCCATATTTTTATTGCAGGATGAGGATCGAAGAGGCAGAGTGGCTCTAGGTCCTAGAGAGTAGTTTACTTTTGAAGTACTTTTGGATGTTAGCCCGGGTTGCGCCTGTGCACCCGTGGCGTATTATATACTTGTTGGTGACGGTTTACAGTGAAGTATACAGTGAAGGATTTATGTAAATACTCGGTATTATATTGTTATATATATGGTTGTTAGTTCTATGCTCGGGAGTCTGATCATCAGACCGGTACGATTGTATTTATTCAGCCTTGTTAGCCACGTGGGTGGTTGACGGCATTGTAGCACCAATCGTTTAGTTACCGTTTAGTTGTTTATTTTCCGCTGCGATTCCAAGTATAGTTATGTGCGTAGTAGGGGTGTTACACCTAATCTACAGAACGAAATCGAGTGATTCTTGTTTCTATGGATTCGAAATCGAATTTCGGTTCTATTGATGCCAACTTCCCCAATTATAATGCAGTGTTCATCGAGTTTCGAATTCAGTTCGAATGTTAGGGTTTATATTTGATACAGAATACAATTCGAACACAATTCTAACAAATTCTCCTAACCTAACACGTAATTGATTAAATTGAGACATGGGTTAGACCGGTAACTTGATTTCGAATGACAATAACGGAGCAATTGACCGGAAACTTACCGGAGTTGTGCGAATTGAGTGATTTTGAAATTGGAAATCTGGAAAAATTCAGGTTTTTGAGCAGTGCACCAAGCCAACTTCGAGGATCTATAACTTGCAGTACAGACCGAGTTAGGCTATGCATAATGGCTTAATCGAAAGAGCAAACTTACCTCTAAATATTGATAACGAGAACTAATCCTAACTCGCAACACAAAGAAAGAAATTAAGGTCACAAGTCACGAGTTTATACCTCTCTGTTTCGGTATGATTTTATGTGCTGGCGAGACCGAAACTTAAGACTCTATCTCTTCCAACTGGGTACGAATCAGGCTTGGGCATAAACATGAAATTGTAGAGGGATTAGAGATCTTTAAAACGAGCTAAAGAAATCGGATTTTGGTTGAGAAACGAAGGAGTTATGATCAACGAAAGTTACCTAAAATCGGTGAGAAACTGGAATTCTGGGTACACGTTTCGCAAGGTGTCAACTTTAGGTCAGATTTGCGGCTGATGTATAACGAATTAGGGTATGTGTGATAATGGTTTGGAAAGAGGACGTTTTGAAGAAGAGAATGAGAAGACGGCATGGAAAAATATTGAGGATGATGAGATATAGCCGTCCAAAGTTAGGGCAACACAGAATTTTGTTATCAAAATTCAGGGAAACCAGATTCGCTTAGTCCTGGCGCTGTGAGCTTGACACGTGGCAGCCATTAAAATTTTGGCCCTAAACTTCAATCTATCATAATTGGCTAGGATGATCCGTTTTTGACGTTCTTGATCGATCTTCATGGTTTTCCATAACCTATTTATTGGTATAGGTTTCATGGCCTGTTTGACCATTCTCAAAAAGTCAACTCTAGCAGGCTTAATAAGCTTTAAGGTTCTTGAATTTATATTGACTTTTATTTTCAAAACAAGGTTCCAACACTTCTAAAATCTTTATAATATAATTGGAGTGTTTAGAAATTTTCCCAAGATTTATTGACTTATAAATCTTATATTAAATTCATAATAACTATATAAATGTATAATAATTAATATTTAATTGTATACTTAGAGTTAAATAGGGGAATCCCCCTACAAATAATTTCCAATAATTCCATATAATATTAATACTCATATTCCATACAATAATTTAATATTCATAATTCCGTATACTAATTTAATATTCATAATTCCATATAATAATTTATACTTAAATAGTATTATTAAAGGTTTAATAAAAGAAATCCCCTAAATGAATTTAAATAATTTAGGGGTATTTCAACACCCATTTGACTTCTAAATCCCCAAGACTATGCCCAAGGCATCTAACACTTTAAGAACACCTTAATTCACAGTCTTTCACATCTTAAAGCTTAACCATTCCTAGTACCTTCTATAGGTCATAAAATCTCATTATTACACAAAACTTCCTTTGTTTATCAACTAAATTTGCCATAGTTTCTCTTATATATTCTCACACCCAAACACTTAGGTTTTCACCTTTTGGACAACCAAGAACCATTAATCATTTAATACACAGAACACATATGTTTTTCATCCTTTAACCATCCAAGGACATTCATCTTCACAAAGAATGTTCTTACACACATCTAAACCCTTAAACTACACTACATCACAATATAGTGCATAAACTTAAATTGCTCGGCACTTAGGCCCTAAATAACATGGCTCTTAGGCCCTTAAAATTGCATTAACCTTAAAACTGAATTTCCACTATATATGCCTTTGACCTGCAAATACACCCAACAATACATATGCCTTTAATAATTCCTTTAAGGACAATTCACTAGCTCTTTTGCCATCGGCTCCTTAGGTATTTTATTAAGGCAAATCAAGCTCATTTTCCTAAGGCATTTAAACTACATTGAGATAGTTTATTTACCTTTTTTTTCAAGATTTTACTTGAACACTCTTGTCTTCCTGTTTGGAAATCGGCAAGAGGACTTGGTTACTTGTCAATGTTCAATCAATACACAAGTAAAACCAATGAGCATTCAAGCTCCATGCTTAAACTCATTTACAAACCCTAGGTTATATATATTGTCTTAACACATTAGGATAGTTGTTTTACCTTGGAATAAAAAGAGAGCTTGAATAAGCATCAAGAGAGGACTCCACCAAGCCCTTGGAAGATTGGAATGAAGCTATGAAAGAACCAAAAGAAGACACCATTACATGGTGAATTTTCGGCCAACACAAAAACAAGAGGGAATGGAGTTTTTCTTTGATTTTCCTTACCTTGAAGCCAAGGAGAATGACAAGGCATGAAAAGATGAGCTCAAGCTCCATCAATGGTGAATCTTCATGGCACCAAAATGGAGTTCTTGAAGATTTGAAAGATAGAAGTGTAGAGCTTGGTCTAACTAGAAGAATGGTAGTCTTGAAATTTAATTTGGATCATGGAGCTAGAAGTTACAAGCATTCAAAGATGGAGATGGTATGGTTTTGCAAAACCGATGGAGAGGAGGAAGAAGTTGGAGACGGTGGAAATGAGTGGGAAAGGAAGGATTGAAATGAGAGCTTGCTTTTACAAGATATTTACTTATAAAGTAAATAGTAAACTTTAGTTGTCATCTTTATTTACTTATCAAGTTAGAAAAAGTGGTGACTCACCACAATAAAACCGGCCCCCTTTTTGTACTTAGGGGTTTTATGGTCTTTGTTGACCAATTAAATTACTTATGTTGACTAATGTCATAAACTAGCTTAATTTAGTTACTATTCACAAAACAAGGCACATAATTGTGAAATTTTTGATTTCCCATTGATTTAGACTTCCTAATGTGATACTAAGTAGTACACATGTTAATTAAAGAGTAATGATGGACATTTAGCCACTCAAAACCCATTTACAAGACAATTTTTCAAAAATGTGCTTTAAGACTCCTTAAAGCACATTTTGTGTTTTAACTTGTTTTCAAGCTTGGTTTTCTTTAGTAATTTATTTAATATGTTCATTAACACATAATGAAGGCCTTGGTAAGCTTATTAGGTCTTAATCAAACTTATCCCAAGCTTAGAGCACATTTTTGCCCATATTGGCTTTAGGGTATTTATTTGTGTTTTGTTTAGTTTATTTGTCTACCAAGGTCTCCTAAGGACTTAATTATCCTTATTAAATCATAACTTGATGTTATAAAGTCTTGGTAGGCTCTTTGGGTCCTAACCAAGTTCACTCCAAGCTTAGAGCATGTTTTTGCTCAAACTGTGTCTTAGTGTTTTACTGTGTTTTACTATGGTTTAAATTGTTCACTGATATTTATAAGGCCCTTTTTAGCCCTTAAATACCATAATTTAATGTTTAAACAACATATCAAGGTTTGGGGTATTTCAAGATTGAAATACCCCGAACTTAAATATGGTGATTAAATTATTTTAATAAGGTATTTAAGGGCCTAATAGTGCCTAAGTAATTTTGGTAAGGAAAATAAATCCAAAAGAAATGAGAAAACACTTAGAAAGCGGAGAACACTAAAATAAGCGTTAAATAACCATAAGAGGTACGAGACCTCGGTTAGAGTATTATAAGGATTCCTAAGGCTTATTCATGCCTAATTAGTATATGGGAATGATTCCCGAAGAAAACGGATCCGAATAATGTATTAAAACGCTAATAGAGCTTTAGCGCACATTTTTCGAGAAAACTCGAAAACGTGATTTTAAGTGGTCAAACGAACCCGTAAAAATTATAAATCATTAAATAACTATTATTAAGCATTAACGGAAGCTTAATAATCAGTAAAAAATAAAGAAACGAGAAATTCCGGAAATAGGCCCGGTTAGTGAATAGTATCAAAACCGGGTAAAATAACGAGCGTTTTCTGTAAAAGACGAAAACCGATCCAGCTAGTATAACTGTAGGGGGCCGGTTTTTAAATAAGTCAAGAGCCTCACACACACTCACATACTAGCTAATTAATTAAGGGACAAAAGCAAAAAGTAACAAAGTACAAAAGCACTCACATGCTCTCTTTCCTCTCATTCCCTCATCTCTCTCCTACCCTTCTCCTTCCTCCACCGATTTCTCTCTCTTTTTCCCGCTTGCTGGCGATTTTGAGAAGCTCCAACACCATCCATGGCTTCCCTTCTTTCTCTCCTTGCTCTAGCTCCATTTGAGCTCCAAATGTAAAATAAAATACATATTTGAACTCCCCTCTTCAAGCTCTACATTTCTATCTTTTCAAAGTCCGAAAATGAGCAACTTCATATCCATGGGTTTTCCTCATTTGGAGAGAAAAGCACACCATTGTGAAGCTTGAAGTCTCCTCTTTCAAACAAGGTAAAAATCTCCATGAAAGACCCCACTTTTCTCCATTTCCTTGGTATGGCCGATTTTGCCTCTCTCTCTTACCTTGTTTTTCTCTTGCTTTGGAGCATTGTTTCAACCCTCCAATGGTGGAGTAAGCCCCTTCTTGATTCAAGGGTGAGAATCCCTCTCAAAAATCTCCAAAGGTAAAACCCTAACTTGTGCTCTAAGCCCTTTTTATTGAATTATAAATCTCTATGGGTTTAGAAGAATAATTAAAATGCATTTTGTGTTTCTTGGGTGTTGGGATGGAGTTTGACAACTCCATTCCCATTTGACTGATTGGTGCAAGAAAGAGAGGAAGAGAAGGATTGGAAAAGAAAGAAGGAAAATATAAGCTCAAGGTAAGAGCTCCTTCTCAATGCTTAATTTAATGCATTAGTGTAATGGGAATGGGTAAACAAATGAAAGAACCTAAACTATTGTACTAGTATTGTAGTTGTGGATGTTTGAGTAGTTGTGAGCAAATATGTGGATTTGTAGGCCTTAGAGCCAAATGAATGGTGTATGTGTATTAGTATTGCTATTTGAGGAAGTAAGGATGTATTGGTATTGTAATTGAGGAAATATTGGTGTATTGAGATTTTGTATGTGTGCTGGTAGAACCCTTGTGGTTTGGCTAGAATAGGGATGAATTTGTTGAGAAAAGATATGTGTGGATAAGTAACAGAAGTAGGAGGACTATGGCAAAATTTTGGTAGGCATTGTGCATTAATGGATAACTTGGTGAATGGGAGAACCAAGGTGTGTATTGGGTTTAGTAGAGATGTTGGAAATCATGGATAGATGATTGTAGTAGGAGAAGTTAAAGGTATAAAATCTGTAGCAAGAGTTGTTGAATTGTATCAAAGAAACTAGGAGGAACTAGTGTGTAAGATTTAGTAGGATTGGTGATGAACTTGGGTATTGATAGTGTAGTTGCTTGGGAATGAATTGGAGTGGTAAAGTAAAGTGCTTGAGATGCTAGGAGTAGCATTGGTGGAGGGAGTATTAAATGGTATGAGAGGAAGTAAAAATCTGTAGCAATTGGAGGAAAGGAAATTGGCATGAGTGCTGAAATGTAGTGAAGGAAAATTGTGTATGTGAATTTAGAAATGAGTAAGGAATTTGGAGGATGAACTAAGGCAATTTTGAGGGCCTAAGTAGTGTTTAAACATGTGGGATTACATGTAGGAAGATTGGGGAAGCAATGGGCAAAGTAGGGAACTGAAAACAGATTTTAAAACTGAAGTACTGGGCCGGACCGACCTTGGGACCGGACTTGCAAGGTCGGTCGAGCCCAGACTTACAAAGACAGAGACCTTCTGGAATGGACCGACCTTGGGGACCGGACTTGCAAGGTCGGTTGGCCAGAAAAATCTCCCGTAATGAAACCTACTGGAATGGACCGACCTTGGGACCGGACATGCAAGGTCGGTCGGCCTAAAAACTTTCCGTCAAGTAACTCACTGGAATGGACCGACCTTGGGACTGGACTTGCAAGGTCGGTCGGCCCTGAAATTTTCCAGCGTATTTCCCTACTGACTTCGACCGACCTTGGGACCGACCCTGGGTAAGGTCGGTCGAGTCAAAACAAAAAAATAATATATAATATATATTTAAATATTTGTAATATATTATATATAATATATATATATATATATATATATATATATGTGCTTACACCCATATGGGTATATATATATATAGTAGTACACCATGAATGAAGTAGTAAAGGTAAGAAAGTATGAACATGAGTAAGAAAGTTGTGTAACTAAGAATATTAAGTTAAACCGAAGTAACGGGATAACGGGGAAAGTACGGGTGTAGTAATTATGTAAGTACTGTAATGCTTAGAATTAAATCGAATCATTTGGCATGTAGTCATTGGTTCGAGAATAAGAGTCGAGGAACAAGTGTGAACCAAGGAACAAGGGAACACACGGTAAAGCTAACCCCGGTGAAAGGTATGATTTTCTCATGCCCCGTATGCTAACCGAGTTACGTTGATTTGTATGCTGTATGCCGGCTAATCAAGACTAAAGCATTAAAACGGTTTAATGCCCTTCATTGTATGTCTTGTTGTACGTTGTATGAGCTAACCCTTCTTGACTGATTGTGTGGCTTCACTTAGTGCGTAGACTGACTCATAGATGAGTCTTGTTGTGTAGCGACTCGTAGTAAGAGTCTTGTTGTGAACTAATGGAACAGTAGCAACGCACTAAACTAACGGATCAATAAACGATAACGCAAACTGATGAACTCACTAGAATGTGAGAGAGTGTACGGGAGTAATAACCTTCTGATAACGGTAGGAGAACTGAAATGAATAATCCACAAATAATAAGTAGTGGAAGTACATAAGTAACCTCTATTAGAGGAATTAATCTTGGTGAAAGACATGAACCATGAGAGTAGTAAAGAATGATGAGGGATCTCCAAACCTCTTAGCAATTAGTCGACCCATTATGAGAGGACCCGACTGATGTAAGTAATGTCCCGAACATGAGAGTATTCGATACGTTGGGGAAACCCTTAAATCTGAGGATACTAGATGGTGGTAATTCCCTAAGCTAGTGGAGGTTATCAAGAGAGATACTCCTAGGCTAATCCATGAGATTGTAATATACTCTGAGAGAAGAGTGTTGGGAATTTGAGTAGTCTGGTAAAAACGGACATTTGAGTATTTGAGGAGCTAAGTGTATAGCCCTCGTATTGTAGGTCCGGTGGCGAGTCTTGTGTATGACTCCGCCCAGAGGCCAAAGTAATGAGTATTGAGTATTGCATATGTATGAGTAACGTAATGAGTACTGAGAAAGAAGTGAGTATGAGTATGTAATGAGTACCGAGTATTTAGTATGTATGAGTAAGTATTGAGTATTGAGTACGTATGAGTAAGTATGGAGTATTGAGTAGTGAGTATGCACAAGTATAGTAACGAGTACAGAGTAAGGATCGTGTGCGAGTAAGGTATTGAACACGGAGTGATGAGCATGCAAGAGTAAGGAGTGAGTATGAGTAGAGTAGCGAATATCGAACACAGGACGAACAGAGTAGTGAGTAACGCAACGAAAGAGTAATGAATAAGTAACTAACACGAATGGTTAACTTTCGAATTATATTCCCTAATAAGTATTGGACCATATATATGTATGTAAGTATTGTGGTTGTATTATTGTAGTAATAGTATGTATGTGTGCATGTAAAATGAACTCCATGTATATCCGACCCAAAGTAGTCGGCGTACCGCGGTTAGCACGCGGTATATGCGAAAGTCATATTCAGCGTAAGCTGACCCCTAGGGGGAACGTTTTTAGTGTGCAGGTACCCGAAGGGGCGACGTTTTATTCTCACAGATATTCGAAGCTGACCACCGTTCGAGAGAGTATGACGGGGATTGCTATGTAAGCATGGGTAGTTGAATTATAGGATTTGTACTTGTATTGTAATGCAAATTTGGAAGTCCAAAATGTATCGGTAAATTTAAGGATTATAGTATACTCGGTATAGTATTGTATTGGAGTTGTATTTGAATTACGGTTGAGTATGCAAGGGAAAGTAAGGTAGTATGTAGAGCACTCGGTATGTCAATTCATCAGACCGATAGTATGTAGTAGTGTAGCTGGCCTTGTTAGTCACATGGGTGGCTAGCGGCATTGTGCACCCGCCGTGAAGTATGTAATGTATTATCCGCTGCGAAGGTAGGTATTTGCACAGTAATGACGGTATTAGCGGTAGGGGTGTTACAACCCCCTTCTGGAATGGTTATGTAGAGGTCTTCATAAAGCTCTTCCTGAAGGAAACCATTATTGACATCTAATTTATCAATAATCCTACACTTTTTAATGAAAAGGGAAAATTACATCCCCCACCCATGACGTTTGGAGAAATTACACATACAACCCATGAGGTTTCAAAAATTACTCTGCCCATCCATGTGGTTTCCGCTATTTTATGTCCAGCAAGTTTTCTAATATTTGATCAACTTAAAAGATGGTTAAATGTTATCCAAAATTGATGAAACTTTGAATGATGCTAAGATGTTATATTTTTTTCCAATGCCAAATTTAAAGTTTTTTAAGGTCATATATGACTTATGGGACCCAATGAAAATATGTTCACATGTCACATGTTTCATTGGGTCCCACGGACCACATATGAGCTTAAAAAACTTTGGATTTTACGCTAGATCAAAATATAACACCTTAACATTGTTCATGTAAAGTTTCATCAATTTTGGATAACATTTAACCATCTTTTAAGTTGGTCAAATATAAGAAAA
This sequence comes from Limonium bicolor, assembly GCA_023374045.1. Classification (NCBI taxonomy): domain Eukaryota; kingdom Viridiplantae; phylum Streptophyta; class Magnoliopsida; order Caryophyllales; family Plumbaginaceae; genus Limonium; species Limonium bicolor. The sequence goes on from CM041781.1 coordinate 75,084,235, forward strand.
GTTGTTGGATGTAAAATAGCGGAAACCACATGGGTGGGCAAAGTAATTTTTGAAACCTCGTGGGTGGGGTGTGTAATTTCACCAAACGTCATGGGTGGGGGATGTAACTTTCCCTAATGAAAATTATAATTAAAGTACATACTGTGGTTAGTTTGACGACCGGAGAGAAATTTCCGTCATAATCTAACTCATGCTTTTGAGTAATACCCCGTATATTCAAACAAGCTTTAAAACATTCAAGGGTTCCATCAGCTTTAAGTTTAGTCTTGTAGACCCACTTGCAGTTAATAGGACATTTTTCTTTAGGAACATCAACAACAGACCATTTGTTGTTTGTTTTTAAAACTTGGAACCCTTTAGCCATGGCCATATTCCATTCTTACTAGCAGCTTTATAGTTTGGAGGTTCATTGAGGTTCTCTATTTGATACTAAAGGTTATTGATGTATAGATTGCAAGAAATAATGGTATTCTTAGAAATAAGGTTCGTAAGACTATTAAAAGTGGTGTGGTTGTAGTTGGTCTTATGAGAATTTAATTTATCAGCTCGGACAGAAGTAAAAGGATCTTCTTGACTAATACTAGAAGAGCATATATTGAGGTTTTGAAGGTAATGTATGAGTGTGAGTGGACCTTCTAAGAGCTGCCTGGTCTGGTTGATCTAAGGTGTCTTCTGATTGACTAGGTTCATCAGTATTGTGAGCAGAAGTTTCACTGGTAACTGAGGTGTCATGAGTGACAGGAAATGGTTTTTTATTTGGTTCTAGTGAGAATGGGCTTCTGTTTGGTGACATTTTCTTTGGATATGAAGGGAACTATTTTTATTCAAAGGATTGGGTTTGAGGTCTATATAATGATCATCAATAGTGAGGAAATTAGAGAAATTTTGATCAGAATAAAAAGAATCATAATTATTGTTGTGCTAAATAGATTTCCATCCATTATCACTTAGAGGGTGTATTTTTTCAAATAAAGTAACATCTCTACTGTTCTTCACATCTCTTGTCTCTATATGAAGAATTTTATGGCCCTTAGTATTTTTACTATGTCCAAGGTAAATGCACACAGAGGACCTGGAATCTAGCTTAGTTTTGCTGGGATTAATATTTTGTGCCATAATAGAGACATCCAATGTTTCGACTTCCTTTATAATTAGGTTTAACCTCATAAAGCTAAAAAGAGACATATTTCCTCTAGCTTTAGAGGGAATACTAATGATTATATAAGCTGCATGTTCAACATAATGCCCCTAAAACCTTTCTTCTAGGCCACATCATAAAAGAAAAGCCCTAGCTATATTCATGATATGTCCTTGTTTTCTTTTCACCACCCCATTTTGCTGGGGTGTGTAGGCAGCTAGTTTGATGTATTATTCACTTCTTGATTAAGAAATCAGCCCCTTCTCAAGATTTTCCAAGTTATTTTGCATAGTCACATCTTACAATCTTTATGCTTTTATTCATTTGTCTCTCAATTAGAACTATGAAGTCCTTAATGTGTTGCACTGCTTCTGATTTTAGTTGAAAAAGGCAAACCCATGTCTCCCTAATATAGTCATCTATCAAAGTAAGAAAATATTGATGACCCTCTAAGGTTTCACACTTCATGGGACCACAAAAATCCATATGTATCATTTTGAAAGGTTCTTTACTTCTAATGACAGACAAAGGAAACTTGAGTCTCTTGGCTTTAGCCTTAAAACAAACAGTGCAAGGTATATATAGTAGTAGAGACATCAACATTCTTCATTTCTTTGATTCCAACAAGATTTTTGACAAATAAATGGCCTACTTTACTTTGCAATGGAGGAAGGTTTGTAGAATAGACATCAAATTGATTTCTATTGCAAGTGGTGGAACAAATGCAGACTGTATAATGTGAATGGTTGGAACTGACGTATTTAAAACAAATGAAAAAGAAATTAAAACTCAAAATACCTTACGGGCTGCAAACAAAATCCCGGTCAGTAGTATAGTAAAGTGGAGACGACCGGATATCAACCGTGGGACTAAAGGGGAATTATCTAATTCCTAAGCGGTGTCACAAAAAGGGGGGATTAATTGACTTGTTTTTATAAATAAAAAGGAAAGATAAAATAAATAGAGTAAAAGGTCAATTAAAGGGGACTCTGGGTTCAGGTTTATATAGTCTGCTCTTTTATGCTATGTCTACGGGTTTTATAGTGATAGTTTGGCAAAATTCTTGTTATTATCTTGAGGACTAAATCATAGTGTAACACCCCAACTCAATCCAAATGTGGTCTCGCAACTTAACAGTATATATATAAACATGTCACACAGCGGAATTCTTTACAATCCAGGACCTTGCCACGGTCTGACTACAGAATATACCGAACATTAGTCTAACAACCTTAACCATTTACATAACCTTCATACAACCCCCTCACATCCTATACATCTTACTAACTCAGATTGCCATACGAGTGTACATGCACACTCGTAGGCCACACTCAACCCTTAACAGCTGTATCCTCTTCTTACTCTTGCGACGGCCGCCTCCTGATGTTCACCTGTGTAGTAAAAAGAAGCCCCGAGGGGGTCAGCACGAATGCTGGTACGATCCTCTCATGGCCCCCGAGCTAACGTGGCTACGACGACTAATTGTCGATAGCATGGAGGTTGATTAGATGCACAACATAATAGAAAGTGCAGTAAACAACAACTCAGATATGAACAATCAAAGTTCACACACAATGAACGACTTAAATGCGTTCCCTTAATTAGAGAGTTAGTTATTTAACTCCTTAAGTAATGTTCCCTCTTAAACTTAGTCCATCTTTATCTCACCTCAATCTTAGTCTTATCTTAATCTTAGAAACAACCATCCTTTAATGAGGAGTGGATGTAGCTTAACTTAATCTTAATCTCAATAATACAAATCATCCTTTAAAAAGGAATGATTGTAACTTAACTTAATCTTAACTGAATCTTAATCTTAATAATACAAATCATCCTTTAAAAGGAATGATTGTAACTTAACTTAATCTTAACTGAATCTTATTCTTAATAATACAAATCATCTTTTAAAAAGGAATGATTGTAACTTAACTTATCCTTACCTTAATCTTAATCTTAATCTCAATATACAATCTTTCCTGGAAGGGATTGGTTGTATCTAATTCGAACCTGGGATTTAGGTGATCCCACCGCACCATCTTAATGCCACCTACTCTGGACGGGAGTCCAGCGTAGCTGAGCCGGCAACCGGCCCTAGGCAACAAGTCCGAAGACAAGTTCCTTAAGCGGAGGTCGAATCTGCTATAGATAACGACCCCCTTTCCTTAGCATGCATGACATGGACCGGAGTCGGTCCCGGGTTTCCTCACTCAAGTCCCAGTTAGTAGTTATCTCAAGACCCTGTTCGTTGGTTAACCTCTTTCGGTTCATATCGTCCCTCATTAGGGGGCGTTCCTTAGTCTCACTCAATTCCTTACTAAACATTGGTTAGTAAGTTCTCACGGTATGTGTGTTAGTTTTCAAACATCACACAACAATACAATATATATACATATATATTCCGGTTGCATGCTTTATCTTGTTTAGTGAGCACACAAAAACAAATAGCACACAAGCCGAGGGACACCTCGTTAGCAAGCAGGTCACAAGAAGAAACAACTGTACCGTTCACCGTTGGTCGTTCGGTTTGCTTACTTCTCCACTGGAGTCCAAATTCTCAAACCCTAAAACATTCATTCAATTTTAGGTTGTTAATTACCTTTCCCCAATAAGGCTAACTTACTTAACTCTCACTTAGTCACTAATAATCCCCATCTTACACCACTTAAGTTCTTATAAACTTAGTCTTAAGTGAATCACTTCTCCCCATAACTTATACTTATTCATCCACTTAATTATCATTGTTACTCACCAAACATGTCTTAAACAACCTTATGTCATCATTACTTAATATTCCCCATCATTTCCCAACCTTAAACAAAATTTTTGGTCAATACAGCACCTTGTCCGAACTTGTGTCCGGACTTCCCAAGTTCGGACACTGTTCGAGACTCTAAGGGTGCAGATTGTCGAATGTCCGAACATGCGTCCGGACTTCCAAAGTTCGGACGTTGTTCGAGGCCAAACCAGAAATAAAAATAGATGTGTCCGAACTTCTATGTTCGGACGGTTAGTTCGGACGCCAGTCGAAGTTCAGAAGACTTACGCGCTCCAGGGCATGTCCGAACGTCCAAGTTCGGACGTAAGTTCGGACGTGCCCAAACACCCATTTTCCTTAACTTTAAACTCTTACTCAAATCTTACCACAATCCCTAACATCTATTATGTTTTATCCTCAGGTTTCTAAATGGCATCTCATGCCTATGTAACCATTACACCAAGGTGTTTCTTCATCACCTTAACATCACCTCCCAAGCATCCTTATGCATATCCATTTGCTTACACAACTTCTCAAAGCTATATGTAATCTAGTACACGCTTACATCTTCACAAGTCATTATACTTTATTTTTCTTTCAACTTGTACAAGCTTCCTAGCTTCCTTAACCATGGTTTTGGTGCCTTAAATTCACCATTGTAACCCTTAGTCCCTAGACATCCCTAGGTCTTCCTAGCACTCAAGAACTTCATAGTTTATTCATTCTCACCAAAACAACACTTACTGTTTCCTAGAACATCCTTAGTCATAAAATCTCCTTAGAACACCTTAAACACTACCCTTCATTTACCTTGACCAAGCAACACCCTCCTTAACTTTTCACCTCTTTTATGCATCTTACTCACCATTCTCATGATCATACTCCCTTTTTCATTCCCAGTCATTTTCCTTGACATCTGACCACATTCTCCCACACATTTCCCTCTAGATTTTTGCTCAAGTTTTAACATTCCTCATACCATGTCTTGGTGTGTTCAATACACCCACCAATCCCTAATTCTTCCTAGACAACTCTAGGGCATTCTAAACCTCAAGAACTCCTTCATTAACTCATTCCACCCAAATTCCTCCTAATGACTCCTAATAAACCCTTGGTCACATTAACTCACCACTACCACCACACACATTGTTTTCTACTCAAATTTCGCCATAGCTCCTTTAGTATTTTATCATGCCCATGAGCATTGTTTTTCTCACACAATAATCTCACACACACCAAGTCCTTTCTCATCTTATTTTCTCACCCAAATCAACTTATTCACATCATACTCAATATTTGCAATAACCTTAAATTGCATAGCACTAAGGCTCTTAAATGACATGGCTCTTAGGCCCTTAAATGGCTTAAACTTAAACACTGAATCTCCCACATATAAAAGCTTTCAACCTGCAAATACACTCATCAATCTCATAGTAGTTATAATGCTCTTAAAACTCATCTTAAACTTATATTACTAACTCATTCTCATTCGCTCCTTAATCACAAGTTCATAAGCTTGTTTAAGTTCTTTTTCTTAGGTTACATAACCCATTACCTAATGTAAGCCCTAGGCTACATTGGTACATATCTAGAACTCATTCCTTAAACTTAAACCACCATTAGGTAAGCATTTACCTTGTTTTCTCAAGCTTATCTTAATCTCCTCCTTAGACCTTCTTCTTGCATAGATCTCGGCCACCACTTAAATCCCTTTTGCCAATGTTCTAATCAATATTTAAGGACTCATATGAGTACTAAACAATGCACTAACCTCAAGGAATAAAAACCTAGGTTAGAAATGTGTTCTAAGGCATAAATGTGGATGATTACCTTTGAAGTCTCAAGGTAGACTTTGGCATTGAATGAAATAGGACCTCCACTAGTCCTTGGTGAATAAATCAAGCTAGAACAAGGCATAAAAACATAGCCCCATGAGAAGGAATTTTCGGCCATGTACAAGAAATGATGGAAACATGGTTTTCTTACATTTTCTTTACCTTAAGAGAATGGAGAAGCTAATGAGCTCTTCAAACTTGATTTTCCTCCATCAATGGAGTTTTCTCATGGCACCAAAATGGAGCTTTGAAAGATTTGAAAAGATAGAAGATAGGTCTTGACCTAACTAAGACAAATATGCAATTTGTTTTGGATTTGGAGCTTGGAGTTGTATTTGGCAAGTGATTGAAGATGGAGAACCATGGAGGGCAGCACTCTCGGTTTTGAAACAGAGAGAAGAAAAGAAACCGTGGGTGAAAGAGAGAAATGGAGGAAAGAGGAGAAAAGTGAGCTAATATAAGGTATTTTGCTTTAATAAAGCAAATAGTAACTTCTTTACTTATCTCTTCTTTTCCTTTCTCATTTGATGACTCATGTGGTGACTCCCCACATAAAAACCGGCCACCCTCTTAATATAAGGCTAACATGGTCTTTGTTGACCAATTAATTGACTTATATTGATTAAAACTTAAACTAGTCACTAAATAGTTACTATTCACTAACCAAGGCACATAATCGGGAAATTTTTTGATTTCCCATTGATTTAGACCTCCTAATGTGATACTAATTAGTACACATGTTGATTAAAGAGTAATGATGGACATTTAGCCACTCAAAACTCAATTCTAAGACAATTCTCAAAAATGTGCTTTAAGACTTCTTAAAGCACATTTTGTGTTTAACTTATTTTCAAGCTTGGTTTTCTTTGCTAATTGATTTAAAATGACCATTAGGATGTTACTAAGGTCTTACCAAGATATTTGGGTACTCACCCAAGTCTCTCCAAGCTTAGAGCACGTTTTTGCCCTAATTGCCCTTAAGGCATTTCTTGTGTTTTCCTTGTTTTAATTGTCTACCAATCTTTCTAAGGCATTTCTAGCCTTACTACATCATAATTTGATGTTTACTTAGCATACTTAGGTTTGGGGTATTTCAATCTACCCCCCTTAAAAGAACTTTGTCCTCAAAGTTCCCATGCATCTTATCTCATTAGAATACATGTCTTACCTCATCTTTAGATCATATAGATCATACTTATGTATACTTAATCTCATTGGATCATTGGATCCACCATATTCTTATACTTAAAATCACACAACATGCTTAAGCATGTGTAGCACTCAAAATTCCTTTTGTTCCTTTTTGATGATTAAAACATTCGCATAACTTCCAACGTATTCTCCCATGTCACCGGTCCGTACAATGGCTCATTCGTCCTCGTCACCATGGGCTAGAATACAAAACACGCTGCTCTCCCCATGTCACCGGTCCGAAGACAAAGGCTCGTGCTCCTCGACTTCATGGGCGAGGCTCAGTAAAAGGTAATCCTTTTTGCGAGGTCATGTGAGGAATAATTCCTCTAATTAAAAATACAAGCAACTCCAATTTCATTTTTATCCTAAGGTCTCTATCCTTAGTGTGATTTAATTGTGACCACTGGTAGGGAGTTTTAGGAATCATCTAACCCGATGTGATCAGCATCAGTGTTGAACTATCCTTCCACCCCAATTGTGTTCGGTTTCCCTTGATCCCTAGAAAATCAAGTTCCACCTCCCACGTCATTTTCAAACATCCAAATAATTCACTCATGTCCAATTTCTATCTTTTTAGTTCTTCTAATCATAATCAATACATCTCCAAAGTGTGGACTCAGTCCATCAAACATTCCCGATTCATCTCTTAGTAATTACCTCAAGACTTAAATTCCTACTAAATTCTATATCCGTCTCATACCAACTTCCACTGTCTCATACCACATAGCATTACTATATCCTTCCTCATGCTCATATCAAATAATATCTCATAGTGTTATCTTATTCTTATCTCACACATAGTTTCATATCGACTTATACCTCATATATTCCTTATTCCTTAAGTCTCCTTAATCCTCTTCCTTAATTCTCTTAACTTGTACTCACACCGGAGTTAACAAGATAGGTACTTAATATGTATGGTATTCACATCTTCTGTGTGCAATAACCATGATTTATCTTAAAATGTTTATGTAAAACATATTCTCAAATTATTTTGTGCTATGCACACCGTAGTTTATGTACTCAGTACACAAACATACGCTAAGCGGTTTTCGCTCTACCCCCCTTAAAATGGATTACGCCCACGTAATCAACATTATATCATCCTTGAACATAAGTTCAAGATGTCTAATTCTTACCAAGCATTCTAGCTTCCATGTCATCTATCTTGCTTATAATTCGATCAGGAATGACTTAGTCTCTGTATCGAGGATTCTTAACGGTATTTATACCGTTTCCTTAACTTAGTTTGGTCTAATCTCAAAGTAGTGGTCTGCCAGCTTCCGCTGCACCACTCTGATGTTCTTAGGCTTAATTGCTTCACTTATCTTTTTATGGCATTGTATATCCTCCTGCCTCCTCACAGTTTAGGTATTTTGGTCTTTCAATGGACACGTGTTATCTTTATATATACACGGCCTTGATGAGTTGTAGACCGTCTATCCAGTCTCCCTAGAGATCTAATGTTCATACTCTTAGTGTTTTCTTGAATGTCTAAATCGTTCTCCCCAACTGACCTTTGGTCTGAGGATGATTCTTAGCCTGAAACTACTGTTTAGTGCATAATGCGCTTTACAGTCTTAATCCCTTACATCTTAAGACATATCCAATGTCTGTACTTAATAATCCGTGCTTTTCGCACTTCATAGTCCTTAATTATCTGTTCTTTGGTTCCTCTGTGTTGCTGGTTCAACCGAATTCTTCTCTTCGACTGTTTGTGGTAATAGCTGCTCTTGTCTGATCTTGCGTCGTTGTCCGTGGTACGGAGTCGACTACTTCCCGTGTTCCTTACACCACTCGTCTACATGCATGGGGTACCTTACTGGTACATTACTACTTACCCAACTAACTCATAAATGAGCGTGTCAGGCCTGCAAGCCCCTGTGGGTGCAGTCGTCCCACGTCTCGTTTTAGTAAACTCGTAGTGTCCGTCACACGTTAGCTATTGCTAATTATGAAGTATTCTGTTGTCGATCTCGTCTTCATCGTTCCATAATAACATTTATTGTTCTTCTTGAAGTTAATCAAGGGAAGTCCATTTACTGTGTTCTTGGGTATTGTATGCTCTAGTTCTTTCCTGTATTCCTTATTGATTCGGTCACCTAATGTCTGAGGTCTCTTTCCGTAGAGCCTCTTATCTTGTTTCTCATATTTATGCTACTAGGAATGCACTTCCAGTTCCTTAAGGAATGGGTAGTGTGCTTCCTGTAAAATCTTACCTAACTAGGTCCAGACTACTGGCATCAATGCACAGCTCGTCTTCCATCTTATTCCCTTACTTATATCGGTTTTAACTCATAAATCTCATTGCCTCTGTGTCAATATTTGACGGCTCATTCATAATGGTCGCCTTACCGCGCACCATGACTCAATCCACTTATCTAACTATTATACTCACGATCATTACTACCGTGGTAGTTGGCCTTTACCATGTTGCCCATTAATGGTGCAACCTCTTACTCACTTATTCTAATGTCTTACCTTATACTCAATCCCTTCTTGGTGTAAACACACTGGGAGTTCTCTCATTCCGGTATTGGCGGTTGTCGTACCGTGTTGTAAAATAGTTGACTCTTGATATGAAGATGATCTGCTCCAATCTCAGATTCGTAAGTAGGCTAATTTCTTTCGCTTTCTTTCATCCTTAGTGATGTTATCTACCATGTAACTGGTTACTGAAGAAGTCATCCATTGAATCACAAGCTCTTCTGAGCATTGATTAATTGACGTGCCACAATGTGCAGTCACAATGTTTATCTCTGACCATTACTAATTCTTACGTCCTGGGTGTTGGATATGGGGTCTATCTGTGCGACCTTCCTTATTACTCAAGTGTATCTGGTATGTTCTAAGGTGATCTCAAAGTTCATAGTTTCCATTTTCTAAATAAAGTGTATTTTATCTCTAATATGTGAAAGCCCTTTTGAGGGGTTCATTCCCACTCATGGCCTCACAACAAGGAGAGGTATCCCCACCCTAAAAGGCATGGTTCGTTCTCCGCTCCTGTCCTTAGCATTAACTCAATATTCTCATTGGTACCCTTTCTTGGTATTATTTTTCCCAATCTAAATTATAGGTTTGGTAACCGTTCATATCTACAAATTGTAGTCCCTTCGTGGCTTAAACAAGCTCTCTTACAACTTACTGCGCCTCGGGCTCTGATGTGGTTAACATCCTTGGCTCGTAGGCTCTTAATGCTTAATTTCTCAGTTCATTAATTGTACTCTTACTCATCTGCAGGTCATCCCTACACACGATTCTGGTTCTTTGAGCACTATCCACCGTTAATTTACATACTAAATGTAGTATCGGGTTACATGGTAAGTTGCTGCATTCTGCTTCCTGCTAGGGAAGTTGTTCAGGTGATCTGAGGTTACTTAATGTCTTGACAATACTGTCATTTTACTAGACTTATGTCTCTTAGCAATTAAGGTTAGGTTCGTATTAGGCGTTTGCCTTACGGTGTCCTGTCGTCTTATACTTCCATCTCAACGCTTCGTTCAACTTCCGTTGACTATGCCACCCGTTGATGGTCAATCATACTTGGGTGTTAATGAGTTAGACGAACAGCACTAACTGTCATTCATCAGTTTGCTCGGCTCGACTATGCCCGTTCTGTGGGGGTAGTTCTTCTGAGCTTTCCTTTCCCAGGGTTGTATGATTTTAATCCTTAGTAGGTTATAGCTTACGTTTATTTCTTTTATCCTTGTTTTCTGGGTTTCCGTCATCTTCATTGAAGAATGTTGTTATTGGTATCCTTAATGGTCACTCTGGGAGTCTTATCCCGTTTTCGTTGTAAGTCGATGCTTCAACAGTCTCATAGTATCTTATAATACATCCCTTGTATATCATTGCTTATATAGTGTTTTGCTCGGATCACCGAGCGATCTCTTAGGTTTTCCTCGTGGAGTTTGAGGTTGGTGTTCTTACCGTACTGTCGGTTGTTGTTGTAGTGGGTTATACCGTTGCTAGTATTTATATGGTTTAGTATTTCGTCTAAGCTCAGCTCCCTGCTGGCTGATGTGTCGGTTCATCTCATCATGGTCAGGCCGTCAGGCCCTCCAAGGTCCTATTTTTTTCCTGTTCTTATGGATTTACAATCCTGTATTAATATATGCTACAACTGTAGCGTTCTCCTATTTCGCCTTGATGGCTTTTCGTGTGGCTTAACCGTGGTAGCACTTGCTATGGCAAGTGCGCCATGCAGGATGGGTTATTGGTACAAGGTACATCGGTAGTGACACTTCCTTCTAATTTCCATGTAATTGGTAGTCCTCGGGACTCCTTCGATAACCTCTTATTTTGGATAACCGTCCATGCGGCAGTTTCCTTGTTATTTGACAGTACTTGTCATTCATCAGGGTGTTCCTCTTTCCGAGGGAATCCCTTAATATCTTCTTATGTCTTAATCCTCGCTCCTGTCTCCACACAATTTGTTGTGGTTATTAAGTAATGATTGTCCTTTAGGCACTACATCGTAGTCCTATTTCGGTATACAATTTATATGAGTTCCTATCATCGTCCGCATTACGTTGGCCAGGTTTGTAACCTTTTTCATTGTATGGGGTTTGGAGTTCCCGTTTCTTAACTGGACCTTCCAGTAATCTCAATCCTCATGCTCTGTATTATCATACTGTTATGCTCCTTCGGACCACTGTCCGGTACTCATGTCGTTTCCCTTTTCCTTTCTATTGCACCCGTAGTGCTTTCCTCATCATTGGTATTGCGGGTTATTTCGACTGCGTAGCATGTCGACCCATGCTGCCGGTAATTACCGTTCCCTTATTGTTAGATTTCCATAGGTAGCGCCTGTTTTTCTGTCGCGCTCCATTAAAAACATTCAAGTTCCCTTAAACTATTGTTTAACAAGGTGTTTCTCGTATTACTTACTGTTAGCTAACTGCCAGATCGGGTTTCCCCGAGTAAGAGAAGGCTTTCTTCTCTCTGGCGTTTGTTCCACATATTCAGGGTTAGGGATGTGGAGGGCGGGCCTAGGTACTATAGATGTCCGGTAAGCACCGGGAAGTCCCGACTAACGCACCTCTCACTCTATCTCTCAACCCTTAACCCATAACTCAATCTCAACATCAATATTCTCCTAAGTTCGGTATTTCTTGTCTTCAGAGCGTAACTACGCTCTGATACCACTTTTTGTAACACCCCAACTCAATCCAAATGTGGTCTCGCAACTTAACAGTATATATAAACATGTCACAGCGGAATTCTTTACAATCCAGGACCTTGCCACGGTCTGACTACAGAATATACCGAACATTAGTCTAACAACCTTAACCATTTACATAACCTTCATACAACCCCCTCACATCCTATACATCTTACTAACTCAGATTGCCATACGAGTGTACATGCACACTCGTAGGCCACACTCAACCCTTAACAGCTGTATCCTCTTCTTACTCTTGCGACGGCCGCCTCCTGATGTTCACCTGTGTAGTAAAAGAAGCCCCCGAGGGGGTCAGCACGAATGCTGGTACGATCCTCTCATGGCCCCCGAGCTAACGTGACTACGACGACTAATTGTCGATAGCATGGAGGTTGATTAGATGCACAACATAATAGAAAGTGCAGTAAACAACAACTCAGATATGAACAATCAAAGTTCACACACAATGAACGACTTAAATGCGTTCCCTTAATTAGAGAGTTAGTTATTTAACTCCTTAAGTAATGTTCCCTCTTAAACTTAGTCCATCCTTATCTCACCTCAATCTTAGTCTTATCTTAATCTTAGAAACAACCATCCTTTAATGAGGAGTGGATGTAGCTTAACTTAATCTTAATCTCAATAATACAAATCATCCTTTAAAAAGGAATGATTGTAACTTAACTTAATCTTAACTGAATCTTAATCTTAATAATACAAATCATCCTTTAAAAGGAATGATTGTAACTTAACTTAATCTTAACTGAATCTTATTCTTAATAATACAAATCATCCTTTAAAAAGGAATGATTGTAACTTAACTTATCCTTACCTTAATCTTAATCTTAATCTCAATATACAAATCTTTCCTGGAAGGGATTGGTTGTATCTAATTCGAACCTGGGATTTAGGTGATCCCACCGCACCATCTTAATGCCACCTACTCTGGACGGGAGTCCAGCGTAGCTGAGCCGGCAACCGGCCCTAGGCAACAAGTCCGAAGACAAGTTCCTTAAGCGGAGGTCGAATCTGCTATAGATAACGACCCCCTTTCCTTAGCATGCATGACCGGAGATCGGTCCCGGGTTTCCTCACTCAAGTCCCAGTTAGTAGTTATCTCAAGACCCTGTTCGTTGGTTAACCTCTTTCGGTTCATATCGTCCCTCATTAGGGGGCGTTCCTTAGTCTCACTCAATTCCTTACTAAACATTGGTTAGTAAGTTCTCACGGTATGTTGTGTTAGTTTTCAAACATCACACAACAATACAATATTATACATATATATTCCGGTTGCATGCTTTATCTTGTTTAGTGAGCACACAAAAACAAATAGCACACAAGCCGAGGGACACCTCGTTAGCAAGCAGGTCACAAGAAGAAACAACTGTACCGTTCACCGTTGGTCGTTCGGTTGCTTACTTCTCCACTGGAGTCCAAATTCTCAAACCCTAAAACATTCATTCAATTTTAGGTTGTTAATTACCTTTCCAATAAGGCTAACTTACTTAACTCACTTAGTCACTAATAATCCCCATCTTACACCACTTAAGTTCTTATAAACTTAGTCTTAAGTGAATCACTTCTCCCCATAACTTATACTTATTCATCCACTTAATTATCATTGTTACTCACCAAACATGTCTTAAACAACCTTATGTCATCATTACTTAATATTCCCCATCATTTCCCAACCTTAAACAAAATTTTTGGTCAATACAGCACCTTGTCCGAACTTGTGTCCGGACTTCCCAAGTTCGGACACTGTTCGAGACTCTAAGGGTGCAGATTGTCGAATGTCCGAACATGCGTCCGGACTTCCAAAGTTCGGACGTTGTTCGAGGCCAAACCAGAAATAAAAATAGATGTGTCCGAACTTCTATGTTCGGACGGTTAGTTCGGACGCCAGTCGAAGTTCAGAAGACTTACGCGCTCCAGGGCATGTCCGAACGTCCAAGTTCGGACGTAAGTTCGGACGTGCCCAAACACCCATTTTCCTTAACTTTAAACTCTTACTCAAATCTTACCACAATCCCTAACATCTATTATGTTTTATCCTCAGGTTTCTAAATGGCATCTCATGCCTATGTAACCATTACACCAAGGTGTTTCTTCATCACCTTAACATCACCTCCCAAGCATCCTTATGCATATCCATTTGCTTACACAACTTCTCAAAGCTATATGTAATCTAGTACACGCTTACATCTTCACAAGTCATTATACTTTATTTTTCTTTCAACTTGTACAAGCTTCCTAGCTTCCTTAACCATGGTTTTGGTGCCTTAAATTCACCATTGTAACCCTTAGTCCCTCTAGACATCCCTAGGTCTTCCTAGCACTCAAGAACTTCATAGTTTATTCATTCTCACCAAAACAACACTTACTGTTTCCTAGAACATCCTTAGTCATAAAATCTCCTTAGAACACCTTAAACACTACCCTTCATTTACCTTGACCAAGCAACACCCTCCTTAGACTTTTCCACCTCTTTTATGCATCTTACTCACCATTCTCATGATCATACTCCCTTTTTCATTCCCAGTCATTTTCCTTGACATCTGACCACATTCTCCCACACATTTCCCTCTAGATTTTTGCTCAAGTTTTAACATTCCTCATACCATGTCTTGGTGTGTTCAATACACCCACCAATCCTCTAATTCTTCCTAGACAACTCTAGGGCATTCTAAACCTCAAGAACTCCTTCATTAACTCATTTCCACCCAAATTCCTCCTAATGACTCCTAATAAACCCTTGGTCACATTAACTCACCACTACCACCACACACATTGTTTTCTACTCAAATTTCGCCATAGCTCCTTTAGTATTTTATCATGCCCATGAGCATTGTTTTTCTCACACAATAATCTCACACACACCAAGTCCTTTCTCATCTTATTTTCTCACCCAAATCAACTTATTCACATCATACTCAATATATTGCAATAACCTTAAATTGCATAGCACTAAGGCTCTTAAATGACATGGCTCTTAGGCCCTTAAATGGCTTAAACTTAAACACTGAATTCCCACATATAAAAGCTTTCAACCTGCAAATACACTCATCAATCTCATAGTAGTTATAATGCTCTTAAAACTCATCTTAAACTTATATTACTAACTCATTCTCATTAGCTCCTTAATCACAAGTTCATAAGCTTGTTTAAGTTCTTTTTCTTAGGTTACATAACCCATTACCTAATGTAAGCCCTAGGCTACATTGGTACATATCTAGAACTCATTCCTTAAACTTAAACCACCATTAGGTAAGCATTTTACCTTGTTTTCTCAAGCTTATCTTAATCTCCTCCTTAGACCTTCTTCTTGCATAGATCTCGGCCACCACTTAAATCCCTTTTGCCAATGTTCTAATCAATATTTAAGGACTCATATGAGTACTAAACAATGCACTAACCTCAAGGAATAAAAACCTAGGTTAGAAATGTGTTCTAAGGCATAAATGTGGATGATTACCTTTGAAGTCTCAAGGTAGACTTTGGCATTGAATGAAATAGGACCTCCACTAGTCCTTGGTGAATAAATCAAGCTAGAACAAGGCATAAAAACATAGCCCCATGAGAAGGAATTTTCGGCCATGTACAAGAAATGATGGAAACATGGTTTTTCTTACATTTTCTTTACCTTAAGAGAATGGAGAAGCTAATGAGCTCTTCAAACTTGATTTTCCTCCATCAATGGAGTTTTCTCATGGCACCAAAATGGAGCTTTGAAAGATTTGAAAAGATAGAAAGATAGGTCTTGACCTAACTAAGACAAATATGCAATTTGTTTTGGATTTGGAGCTTGGAGTTGTATTTGGCAAGTGATTGAAGATGGAGAACCATGGAGGGCAGCACTCTCGGTTTTGAAACAGAGAGAAGAAGAAGAAACCGTGGGTGAAAGAGAGAAATGGAGGAAAGAGGAGAAAAGTGAGCTAATATAAGGTATTTTGCTTTAATAAAGCAAATAGTAACTTCTTTACTTATCTCTTCTTTTCCTTTCTCATTTGATGACTCATGTGGTGACTCCCCACATAAAAACCGGCCACCCTCTTAATATAAGGCTAACATGGTCTTTGTTGACCAATTAATTGACTTATATTGATTAAAACTTAAACTAGTCACTAAATAGTTACTATTCACTAACCAAGGCACATAATCGGGAAATTTTTTGATTTCCCATTGATTTAGACCTCCTAATGTGATACTAATTAGTACACATGTTGATTAAAGAGTAATGATGGACATTTAGCCACTCAAAACTCAATTCTAAGACAATTTCTCAAAAATGTGCTTTAAGACTTCTTAAAGCACATTTTGTGTTTTAACTTATTTTCAAGCTTGGTTTTCTTTGCTAATTGATTTAAAATGACCATTAGGATGTTACTAAGGTCTTACCAAGATATTTGGGTACTCACCCAAGTCTCTCCAAGCTTAGAGCACGTTTTTGCCCTAATTGCCCTTAAGGCATTTTCTTGTGTTTTCCTTGGTTTTAATTGTCTACCAATCTTTCTAAGGCATATTCTAGCCTTACTACATCATAATTTGATGTTTACTTAGCATACTTAGGTTTGGGGTATTTCACATAGACTCAAAAGAACTCGTTTACCAAAACAATGCTCGGTCTAATCTAGATTTGAGCAAAACACATGTAAACGGATTAAGCATAAGAAATTATATTTGCGTCTGAAAATACTAACTTATTAAATCATAATAAGCTTTCTACTGATTTACGGCTTAATTAACCTGTCTATTTATCACAGATCTGATCAAAATAGATTTAGTAAATCTTTTTAATAAATTCATGAAATTTATTAAAAAGGTGAGAGATAAGCTTTAATCGTAACAAACTGTATTTACCGGTAAAAATATAGATTACATAATTAAACAGACTATAAATTAACCTTCACCCAGAGTATATCCTCTTAGCCTGACATATTAACTGGTAATATGTTGGTCAGAGGTTGGACAGAATAATAACGCAGTGGTTTTTGTGGATGAAATGGAGTGAGATGGTGATTTTGTGGAGGAGGAAATTGACATGGTTTTTGGGGTGGAATGAGATATGAATTAATGGAGGGTATAGGTGTATTTATAGTGAAAATGGGGTAAAAGGAAGGGTATGTCGGTGTGTGAAAAGATAAAATATATTATCTTTTCACACAATGTCGATGCAGCCCTGTACGCTGTCATATTTGACGTGTCCGAACCAGTGTCCGACCAGGCTGGTTCGGACATGTCGACGCTGTGCGGAGCTTGCTCCACGTGTGTGCGTCCGAACCTGCTTGTCCGGACTGTGGTCCGGACGAGAATTGTTTTGCCTCTAAAATCTTCGTTGAGCTCCGATTTGATCCCCGTTTGTTGTGTTGCGAAGCTTGTGAAGTGTACTATGTGATTCCAAGACCTTTTTCTGCATTTCATACATAAAAATATCAGTTCATATCAAACATAAATCCAATAAAATTCAATAGCAATGGGAAACATTGCCTAAAAGTGTTGCAAATAATAAGGTAATTAAACCTAAAAGTCTATATGTTTGCACTTATCAAATTCCCCCATACTTATCTTTGCTTGTCCTCAAGCAAATCTTTATGAAGAATCTTTAAACAAGTTAAATATAAAATAACCAAACAGGGAGAGCACATAAAAGATTACTACAAAACTTCTAGATTAGAGAGTACTAGAAACTTCCTTTTTTAAGTTTTTGAAAAGAACCAAAATCATACAAAAAAAAATATTAAGAAGAAGAGAAGTAACCATAAGAATCCATTTTTTAACCCTGCGCCAATCCACTATTTTCTTTCACATTTCCTGAAACGACAAGGGGCATGAAGTAAAATCATATTCCATTATACCTTTCAATGACACGTACTCATGATCCATAAATAAGAAGTTTCATCATTAAGTACATAATGCAAAGATACTTCGATTGAAGTTTAATTTCCTTGCACCTCAGATTTCTCTCCACCCTTGTAGCGGTTTTGGGTTAACTATCCCAGATATAAAATACCTTAGGTAGCTAGGTGATAAAGCACCCCAAAGAACTTAATAACCGAGTGGACGAGGCCTGCTTAGGTTTAGAATATGCCTGTTTGGATCAGAGGAGTACCTTGTCTGTTTCTTTTTCCACCTTTACATTCCAATTTAAATCTCAGGCTCAAAGCTAAAAATAGAGCTCAAATGGTAATTATTCTCAAATTTCAAGCATTTCCTTATCAGAATAAATTTTTAAAATGGTTGAAAATTTTTAGTACCCCATAATGTTTGTAGGTTTGCAATATTTCCTCTATGGCTCCCTTTTACTATTTCAATCTTAACAAATCTAAACAAATTGTCAAAAGAGAAAACTTAAGAACAAGCTACGAGGGTACGAGTACTCCCCCACACTTAAGCTCAAGCAATGCCCTCATTGCGTAGAAAGAATTAAATTAACAGGGCATGCAATCTGATAAAGGAAATTACACAAAACAAAGCAAAAGGGAATATGAAATATCAGAAGAGAAAGAGTGTACTCCCCAGAGTTCGCAGAGTGTGCAGAGCTCCCCCACACTTGAGTGCGGCTGTAGAACTACATGAAATGTACCTATAAAGAATATTCTACACAGCCAGAAGAACTCAAGTAAAATCCGCATTTTATTATAACATATAAAAGGGAAATATAGTACAAAAGAGAAAAAAAATAAAAGGAAAGGCAAGTGTAGATAGTGGGTTGCCTCCCACCAAGCCGTCCGGGTTTAACGTCTCTAGCTAGACGCATGTTCTTCATTATCCCGGATCAAAAATGAAAGTGGACAACGGTGTTAACGGGAATATGAAATGGCCAACAAGTAGGATCGAACCATCTGGATCAAAACAAAGTATTACTGCAGCAATTAAATTAGGAAAATACAAACTCCACAAAATCTGGTTTTGAAGAAGGTGTTTGCTGCAAGAAATCTCTAACAGAAAACCGGGTGATGGTTGTTTTTCTTCCTTAAACTGGAGAATGTAAACATTCTCCTCCTGTTGTTGAGCCGAATGGAGGCAAGGTGGTAGTGGTGTTCCTCGCTCAGAGTTGAGGATGTAAATTTCCTCCCCTGGATCGAAAATGAAGGTGGAAGTGAGCTTCAATGGGTGGGTTGGGCGGGCATTATTTTTTCTTGGAGAAGGACCCAGATTTTTCAATGGATGACCCTTGGTGCGAGGATCATCTAGTTGTGGAGACGCCTCTTCAATTTTAAGGATGAAGACATCCTTAACTGCGTTGAACGGTGCAGGGAGAACTTCAGGGCGAATTCTATCTTCAAATTCGGATCCTGGATCAAATGGGAAGGTGGTTTTCTCACTTAGCGAGTTGACTTCGAGTTTCCACCCTAATTCTTTGGTGCATAAGAGGGGAAGGCAGTGATCCTCCAGATGAAGATCAAAGTTGGATGGCTCCTCCTCCTCAAATTTGAGGATGTATATATCCTCATCTTCTTGGAGAGGCTCATAGGAAGAGCCCTAATTGAATTCAACTTCAGAGGGAGGTGGCTCCTCGAAGTTGATTGTAGCGTTTTGTTTGAATGTCCTGGTGGGAGCGAGCATTTCCTCCTCTTCATTTTTGAGGATGTAACTATCCTCATTTTCTAGGTATAGCACAGAGAAGGAGGGAAAATAACGATAGTTGACTTCAGAGGGAGGAGACTCCATGAAGTTGAGGTAGAAGTTGTCCTCTGATGGCTTGTCTTCAAGCTCAAGCAGAAGGTTTGAGGTCATTTACTCAGGTTCGAACGGGGGTGGTGAAAGAGAGTAACTCAAATCCTCAGTAAAGTCGTCCACTATATGAACCATTTCGCTTTCTGGTTGCTGTGATGCAAGGTCTAGTGGACCTTCCATCATTTCATTTATCTCAACTAATTTGGCATAGAGCTTCAGTTGGTTCATGTCGAGGTATTCTTCCTCAGCCCGCTACTCCACTTCATGGATCATTTCACTCTCGGGTTGTTGCTCCCTTTGAGCTAGTGTGATGGGCTGGTCCACTACATGAATTGCATTTGCATACTCTCGTGGATTTGGATTGGTTTGTGAGGGGAGTTGAGGAGGTCTTTGTTGGATGAGAAGTTGTTGGATTTGGGATTGCAAGGCTTGTTAGTCTTTACGAAGGGCTGTGACTTCATCTTGCATGTCTCGGGTCTTACTCATCATTGCTTTAAACATCTCCTGCATTTGGGACATTCTAGAGTCGGGATTTGAAGGTTGTTGAGTCGGTCGGCTTGAAGAAGCATCATTGCCATAAGGCGGTTGCTGATACTGCCTTTGGCCTCCTTGAAAATTGGGGTGCATGTTGTGCTACCATGGTTGTCTGTATCCTAAATTGTTGCCAACAAAGTTTGCTTCCTCTCCTACTTTTAATTCTTGTAATTGAGGGCATTTTTCATAATCGTGTGGCCCACCACATTGCGTACAAGAAACATCAGGAGATGATAGGGATAGAGGAGCATAGCCTGGAGGGGTTGTAGATGATCGGGAAGTCATCGACTTTGCTTGTTGGGGGTAGGAGTTCATGGCCATCTACTCAACTACTTTCTGCAGGGTGCTTACCTTCGTCGCCTACTGTGTGTTGCTCTCCATGAGTTGCTCGTGGCTTTTCATCAGCTGGTCGAACTTATTGTCACTTTCTCTTACGTGGTATAAACCTGGAGTGCCTCCTCTTGATCCACCTGTGGCCCAGTCTCTGATCTCTTCACAGAGGGACTCTATCCCATTCAGAAACTGTTCCCCTGGCTTTTTCAAAATATCAGCACCTAAAGAGGAGAGTACCATTGTTTTGCATTGATTGATTAAGCCTTTGTAGAATAATTGAGACAATTGTTCTTTTGTGAGACCATGGTGAGGACATGTCCGCAGTAGTCCTTTGAAATGGTCCCAAGTTTCACAGATGTTTTCTGACCCTGGCTGCTTGAAATTGTAGATCTCAGCAATCATTTCCAACGTTCGGCTCAGGGGCAGGAACTTGTCGTAGAACTTGGTGGCCATTTCATCCCAAGTACCAATGGTACTTGGTGTAAGGCTGTGGTACCATTTACTCGCATTTCCCGTCAGGCTGTGAGGGAATAGGGATAGTCTCGCGTATTGAAGTACTGCGTTAGTCGCGGTTAAACTGTCGGCATGCTGCAAAAACTTGGTGACATGCAACAGAGCTTCGTCAGGACTAGAGCCATCGAACATGCCTAACTCCTTTACGCATCGGATCTGATGATATGGCTTCAGCTTTTGCCACTCATCGTATTCAGATTGGGTAAGGTGAGGAAGGATAATGGCGGGCTGTTGTCCTTGATTAGATGGCTTGTTGATGTTACGAACTGTAGCTGGTAAAGATGTCATGTCTGCTTCCTGGTTAGCCTCTATCACCGTGGTGGTTATGTTTTGTTGGGATCGTTTCTGCCTTAAAGTGCGCAGAAAAGTTCTCTCGATCTCAGGGATGTAGCTAACCGTATGATTATTAATATTGACCGGCAGGCTGTGTGACCTGGTAATAGGCATTCACCACTCAAAACAGCAAAAGAAACTGGGAATTTGAAACAGCTCAACAGTTAATGAAATCTCTTTTTTTTTAGATTTTTATATTTATATTTTTTTTCTTTCTATTATTTTTAATAGATTAAATAAACCGAAATTAAATAAACTTAAGAGAAATAGAAATAAATGCAGTTAAGTAAATGAAAATAAAATAAAGAAAAAGGACAGAATTAAATTGCTGGAATTTAAATAACAAGGGAATTTAAATGACTAGAAAATAAAGAACTGGAATTTAAATGACATAAAATTAAATGACAGAAAATTTAAATGACAGAATTTAAAAGACAGAAATTAAATTACTGAAATTTAAAGGACAATGGAAACTTAAATAACTGGAAAATAAATGACAGGAATTTTAAATGACTGGAAAAATAAATAACTGTAATTAATACGATATTTAAATTGCTGGAATAATTAAATGACAAAAATTAGTAGAAATAAAAATAGCAAAAGAAAATGACAAAATAAAAATAAGACTGAATTATGAAACAAAATCAATATAGCAAACAAAATATTTAAACAAAATATTAACAGAATAAAGAAAACAAAATATTATAGAAACACAATATTATAACATAACAGGTGAATTATCCGGGGCTTAGGGACTAGAATAAATCAAGTCCCCGGTAGCGGCGCCATTTTGCAGATAGTATAATGTGCATGGTTGGAACTGACGTATTTAAAACAAATGAAAAAGAAATTAAAACTCAAAATACCTTACGGGCTGCAAACAAAATCCCGGTCGCAGTAGTATAGTAAAGTGGAGGCGACTGGATATCGAACCGTGGGACTAAAGGGGAATTATCTCATTCCTAAGCGGTGTCACAAAAAGGGGGATTAATTGACTTGTTTTTATAAATAAAAGGAAAGATAAAATAAACTGAGTAAAAGGTAAATTAAACAGGACTCTGGGTTCAGGTTTATTATGTCTACCGGTTTTATTGTGATAGTTTGGGAAAATTCCTGTTATTATCTTGAGGACTAAATCATAGACTCAAAAGAACTCGTTTACCAGAACAATGCTCGGTCTAATCCAGATTCGAGCAAAACACATGTAAACGGATTAAGCATGAGAAATTATATTTGCATCTGAAAATACTAACTTATTAAATCATAATAAGCTTTCTACAGATTTACGGCTTAATTAACCTGTCTATTTATCACAGATCTGATCAAAATAGATTTAGTAAAGCATTTTAATAAATTCGTGAAGTTTATTAAAAAGGCGAGAGATAAGCTTTAATAGTAATGTAACACCCCATCTCCAAATACAATGATCGTCGCCCTAAGTCCATCTCGTACATTAACATCGCAGCGGAAAAGTTTTACTAAATTGGTGTTACCGTCGTTAGTCACCCACGTGACTAACTAGGCCTATTCTCTTAACAAGTCATGGTCTGACTAACCAGATAATTACTCGAGCATCTAAAACATTACAATTCATAAACCACAACTTATACCGAGTATCTCATATCCTAATACATCATACTAACATCTCAGTAATACACTAAACGAGTGTACATGCACAACTCGTGTAACAAATGTAAAAGCAACCCGAAGTACTCTACCCGCTCCTACTCTCAGGTTGAGTCTTCGTCTGGTACCTACCTGCAAAGTTTAAATCACAGGCCCCAAGGGGCTCAACACATGGCTGGTACAGAAAACGTGCAACCCACAAGCTAGCAGGGTTACACACGACTACTTTGTCGTATTCATGCAATTGTTTATTCATACAAATAATAATAAGAAGTACGATAACAAACAACACATTTATGTGAAACATTCACAGCTCAAATAAATCGAACGTCGTAATGGACGCCCATTAATGATGTAAGTTAGATTTCTAACTCCTAAGGCCTAAGAATTGTTTAGTTCTCGTGTTTGACATACCTTATAAGTGTCAACCGTTCTCTTAAAAGAACTGGTTGTTCTCTAACTGAATTGTTTATTTTGTCGGGTCAAGGTAACCCTAGCCAATGAGTTATTAGCTCCATTGGTTAATAAACATTAATTCTTGAGTTATGAGGGGTGTAGGCTTGACCCTCCCGCGCCTCCTGAATTTGCCTCCCACCTCGAACTGTTCACTCGAGCTGGTCGGGTCTGTTTGTCGACACTAGGCGACAAGTCGTAGACGAGCCATATGCGGAAGACAGATCTGATACAGATGCCGACCTCCTAACCTAAACATGCATGACCGGAGTCAGTCCCGGATTCCTCTCTCCCAAGTTCCAGTTAGTTGAAGTCTCATTGACAATTGGTTAGTTAAACCTCTCTCGGTATTAACCTACTAACAACAGGGAGTATTTATAACCTTATACAATTGCTACTAAACATAGTTAATGAACAAGCTCTGAATCAAGTCGTGTTAGTGTGCAATGGACACACAAAAACAATACAGTAAATCAGTTTCATGCTTAATCCTGTTTGGTCGTATCACAATAACACATAGCACACAAACCGAGGTAGACACCCGTTAGCAAACAAGCTACAAGAATCCCATACCGTACACCGGAGACTGGCTAGCTCTTAATCCCTCGTTCTCCTAATCCGCCGAACGCCTCTAACTTATCTAGATCTGTAACCAGAACTAGTATTAGTATCATGTGTCTTAGAACTAATTTGGTTCTCTTTTCAACTTAAACCTTTTCCTAGGTTAACCCAAGTATAAACGTATAATAGTATACCGTTAAACGGGTTCGTTCATTTAGGAGCGTTTTCAAGCTCAATTCTAATTCATTAACATACTAACGTCGTTAGCAGTTATTTAGTTGCACAGTTAGCAACTTTAGACTTATACGAACCTTGTATTAGGTTTTAGTATTTTTCACTATTCATCCATATTTCACTATTCATTTATACGGTCTCGTATTCTACTATTCATTTATACGGCCTTGTATTTTACTATTCACCATATTTCACTATTCACATATACGTATTTTATGTTCACGTATATGTCTCGTATTTGACTATTCATATATACATAGTTACTATTCATGTATACGTATTTACTATTCATATATATGTATTTACTATTCATGTATACGTATTTACTATTCATGTATACATATTTACTATTCATGTATACGTATACTATTCACGTATACGAGTACTATTCGTGTACACTAAAAATTTTTGTATACGTCCGTATGATACTCCGTATCATACGTATTTATTTCTTTTTCCAATATGTGAAATACCCCGAACTTAAATATGGTGATTTAATTATTTAAATATGGTAATTAAGGGCCTAATAGTGCCTAAGTAATTTTGGTAAAGAAAATAAATCCAAAGAAATGAGAAAAACGCTTAGAAAGCGGAAAACGCTAAAATGAGCGTTAATAACCATAGGAGGTACGAGACCTCGGTTATAGTATCGTAAGGATTCCTAAGGCTTATCATGCCTAATTAGTATATGGAATGATTCCGAAAAAAACGGATCCAAGAAATGTATTAAAACGCTAAAAGAGCTTTAGCGCACGTTTCGAGGAAACCTGAAAACGTGACTTTAAGTGGTCAAACAGACCCGTAAAAATTATAAATCATAAATATAATTATTAAGCATTTATGAAGCTTAATAACCAATAAAAATAAAGAGAGAACGAGGAAATTCCGAAAACGGGCCCGGTTAGTGAACAGTATCAAAACCGGGTAAAATAACGAGCGTTTTCTGTAAAAGACGAAAACGCTCCAGCTAGTAGTGCTGGGGCCGATTTTTAATGGGTCAAATAACCCTCTCATACACATGTAACTAGCTAATAAGTTGAGGGAACCAAAAAGCAAAACAAATAAAAGTACAAAAGTAAAACCACACTCTCTCACCTCTTATTCTCACTTTTCCCTCTTCTCTCTCCTATTTCCCCCTCTCTCACCGTCTCCCTCCTTTCCTCTCTGGCTTGGGCAATTTTTGAGAGCTCTCCCATGGCTTCCATGGCAACTCCAACTTCATCCTCATGCTCCATCCACATGTAAGCTCCAAATCAAAAACAAAATACATATTTGAACTCCTCTCTTCAAGCTCTACATTTCTATCTTTTCAAAATCCGAAAATGAGCAACTTCATCTCCATGGGTTTTCCCCATTTGAAGAGAAAAGCACACCATTGTGAAGCTTGGAGTCTCTCTTTCCAACAAGGTAAAAATCTCCATAAAAGATTCAAGTTTCCTCCACCTTCCTTGGAAACCGATTTTTGGCCCTTTGTAATGCCTTGTTTTTCTCTCTCTTTTGAGCATCAATTTCACCTAGCAATGGTGGTGGATTCTCCTTCTTGAACCAAGGGCTAAAACCCCTCCTAAGACACTCCAAAGGTAAACCCTAGAAATTTGTATTTCGAACACTTCAATGAACTAGCATAAATCTAAGGGCTAGTGTATTAATTATACTTGTTTGATGTGCTTTGGGTGATGGGAATGGAGTTTGGAAACTCATTCCCCATGTGATCGATTTGTGCAAGAAAGAGGGAAGAAGAAATGGAAAAGAAAGAATGAAGTATAAGCTCAAGGTAAGAGCTCCTTCCTAATGTAAATTCTATTGCATAGAGTAATGGGAATGGGTAAAATATTTAAAGAACCCCAAAACCTTGTACTAGTATTGAGGATTGTGAAATTTGAGTATTTAAAAGCAAGTATTTGAATTGAAGGCTTTGGAGCCAAGTGTAATGAGTATGTGTATTGGTGTTGTGATTGATGGGTATTGATGTATTAAGATTTCTTAGTATGTGTGCTGGTAGAACCCTTGTGGTTTGGATAGAATAGGAATGAATTTGATGGAAAAGTATGTATGTGGAGAAGCTAGAATAGTAGGTGAACTATAGCAAAATTTTAGTAGAAATTGTACATTTGTGGATGACTTGGTGAATGGGAGAACCAAGGTATGTATTGGGATTAGTAGAGATGTTTAGTAGCTATGGAATCGTAATTGTGGTATGAGGTATAGGAAGTGTAAAATCTGTAGCAAAGTGTATAAGAACACATTGGAGAAGTTAGGAGAATTTAATGTGCAGGATTTTGGTAAGATTAGTGTTGGAACTTGGGTATATGTAGTGCAATGGCTTGGAAATGAATTGGTATGGTAAGGAGAGGTATTTAGAATGCTAGGAGTAGCATTGGTAGAGGGAGTATTGAGTGGTAGGAGTTGGTTTAAAAATCTGTGGCATAAGAGACACAAAAAACTGTGCATAAGTGTTGAAGAAGAAGTGAAGGAATGTGTATGTGGATTTAGAAATGAGTAATGGATTTGGTGGATGAATTAAGGTATATTAGGAAGCCTAAATGACACTAAAAACATGTGGGATTACAATTAGGAAGATTGGGGAAGTAATGGGTAAAAGAGAGGACTGAAAACAGATTTTAAAACTGAAGTACTGGGCCGGACCGGACTTGCGACGGACTTGCAAGTTCGGTCGAGCCCAGATTTACAACGACGGGAACCTTCTGGAATCGACGGAACATGCAAGTTCGGTCGGACCAGAAAATTCTCCCGTCTGAAACCTTCTGGAATGGACCGAACTTGCGACCGGACTTGCAAGTTCGGTCGGCCAGAAAAATTCCGCAGATGAAAGCTTCTGGAATGGACCGAACTTGCGACGGACTTGCAAGTTCGGTCGAGCCAGAAAATTCCCGTACTGATAGCTACTGGAATGGACCGGACTTGCAAGGTCGGTCGCAAGTCCGGTCAAGTCAAAAAAATATTATATGATTATAATAATCATATGTATACATATATATATGCCTATACACATATATGCATATATGTGTAGTAGTAACACTGTAAATGAAGTAGTAAAGGTAAGAAAGTAAGTATATGAGTAGGAAAACAAATGTAAAAAGTAACCAAGTAAGTTGAGAGTATGAGAACATTAAGTACACCGGGATAACGGGGTAAGTACGGGAGTAACAATTATTTGTGTATCGTAAGAGTATAGTATTAATGATAATATTGAAACATTATCAGTGGAACAAGTGTGAACCAAGGAACAAGGGAACACACGGTAGAGCTAACTCCGGTGAAAGGTATGATTTCCTCATGCCCCGTATGCTAACGAGTACGTTGATTTGTATGTTGTATGCCGGCTAATCAAGACTAAAGCTGAAATGTTTATGCCTTCACTGTATGTCTTGATGTATGTGTGTGAGCTAACCTTTCCTGATTGATGTGTGGCTCATTAGGGCGTAAAGACTCTAGATGAGTCTGTTGTGTAGAGGCTCGTAGTAAGAGTCATATTGTGAACTAATGGAAATGTAGCAACGCACTAAAGTATCGAATCAATAAACGATAACGCAACCCAACGAACTCACTAGAATGTGAGAGAGTGTACGGGAGTAACAACCTTCCGATAACGGTAGGAGAAACGAAATGAATAATCCACAAACAAAACGTGGTGGAAGTATATAAGTAACCTCTATTAGAGGAATTAATCTTGGTGCAAAACATGAACCATGAGAGTAGTAAAGAATGATGAGGGATCTCCAAACCCCTTAGTAATTAGTCGACCCATTATGAGAGGACCCGACTGATGTAAGTATGCCCAAACGAGAGAGTATTCGATATGTTGGGGAAACCCTTAAATCTGAGGATACTAGACGGTGGTAATTCCCTAAGCTAACAGAGGTTATCGAGAGAGATACTTCTAGGCTAACCCATGAGGTTGTATTGTGCTCTGAGAGAAGAGTGTTGGGAATTCGTGTAGTCCGGTAGAACGGACATTTGAGTATTTGAGGAGCTAAGCGTATAGCCCTCGTATTGTAGGTCCGGTGGCGAGTCTTGAGTATGACTCCGCCCAGAGACCAAAGTAATGAGTATTGCGTATGTATGAGTAAGGTAATGAGTATCGAGTAAGAAGCAAGTATGAGTATGTAATGAGTACCGAGTGTTGAGTACGTATGAGTAAGTATCGAGTATTGAGTATGTAAGAGTAAGTAGGGGGAATTGAGTAGTGAGTATGCACTAGTATAGTAACGAGCACAGAGTAAGGATCGTGTACGAGTAAGGTATTGAACATGGAGTGATGAGTATGCAAGAGTAAGAAGTAAGCATGAGTAGAGTAACGAATATTGAACACAGTACGAAGAGTAAAGGATGTATAACAAATACGAATGGTTGACTATTGAATTGCCTTCCTTAGTAAGTATTGTACTTGTGTATTTACGTAGGCATCTTAGATTGTATTGTGTAGTATGAGTATGTATGTATGCATGTAAAATGAACTCCATGTATATCCGACCCAAAGTAGTCGGCGTACCGCGGTTAGCACGCGGTATATGCGGATTTCATATGCAGCGTAAGCTGACCCCCTCGGGGGACCATTTTTAGTGTGCAGGTACTCGAAGCTGACCTCCGTTCGAGGAGTAGGACGGGGACTGCTACGTAGGATGCTAAGCATGGTAGTTGTTGAGAAAGGGAATCGTATTTGTAACGTAGTATGAATTTGGAAGTCTAGACTGTATCGGTAATGTAAGGATTGTAGTATGCTCGGTATAGTAATGTATTGGAGTTGTAATTGGATTATGGATTGGTATGCAAGGGAAAGTAATGTATTGTGTAGAGCACTCGGTATGTTCATAATCATCAGACCGATAGTATGTAGTATTGTAATCTGCCTTGTTAGTCACGTGGGTGACTAACGGCATTGTACACCCGCCGTGAGTAAGTAATATCCGCTGCGAAGGTAAGTATTTGTACAGTAATGACGGTATTAACGGTAGGGGTGTTACAATATGACTTGTATTTTCATAAAAATACTTTAAGTATTGATTTCTCCTTTACTTATTAAATTACGGGTATACCCCTCGTATACCTTAACGGGTCTCGTTTAACCCCGTCTTAACTCTGTTTCTTTTACAACTTGTTTCTAAATTCTTTATTTAATTTCCTTAACCTTCTAAACACATAAAAATGTGTTATTTACATTACTTACCATAGTTTTCTCTTAATCTCTATTTTACTCATAATAAGTTATAAACTTGTTATTTTTATTTCTAATTTCTTCCAAAGTCTTACTTAATTAATTATTTTATACTTTTGGTCAATTACCAAAATATACCCAAGTTTGACCAGTCTTTTATGGTCAAACCCCCTAACTTTCCATTATTTACAATATTACCCCTAAAGTTAATTTAACTTAACTTTTTATTCCTTTATACTTTTAATACCTAATCTTTTGCTACAAATTTTATTCTAGCTTCTCTAAACATTTTATAAACTGTCATTGACCAAGTTTGACCACGTTTGACTATGGAAATTACCATTTTACCCTTGTGGTCTTTTCTTTTATCCTAACTCATTTATTAACCAATTTAACTCCAACTAATTTCTAATTTTTGTAATTAATTTTCCTACAGATTTTGAACATCAAAAATCATTTTAAACATCTCTAAACCACCAGATTTAATTATCTAATGTTATAGTATATATATACCATCCTTTATTATCCTTAAATATAACAAAAACCTTATAAATTCCTTATAACACTTATAAACTCTTTATAAATTGTAAACTTAATTCTACAATTGTTTTCTCATCATTTAAACTCTCAAAAATTCCATATTGACCTCATATATTTTCGGTAATCACCATTAGGTACTAAAACTTCTTAAATTTTACATATTACTCTTAATTATACTAATTCCTTTAATTTAACTAAGTTAGATATTTTTTCTAACTCAATTAATACCCTTAATTTTCGGCCATAGTATAAACCATAGTTTATGAATTTTTCTTGTATATTATGATAGCTTATATCATAAGGAGTATAAATCTAATTTTAGATTTACAAAATATTAACATTTAATGTGTCAAAAATTAAATCTAACACACTTATAATTTCGGTAATAATAAACAAGATGAACAATATGCTAGATCATATATAGATCAACAATTAGAACCTTGAAATAGGTAGTTGTAGGATTTACCTTGTATATTAACCTTTAGCTTAATATTAAGCTTGTTTTTCCTTAGAAATTTTGACAGCAATTTGCTAGAGAAATTGGCTCCAAAATTATACAATAATATGAAGAATAAGATGGGTTATTATCCCATGCCAATCGGCTGTAACAAAAACCAAAGAACAAGACGTTTTCAAGAAGGCAATGTTTTACCTCGAGAATCAAAGGCACTTCTTCATGGTTTTTCCTGAGAATCTTGGGGCTCGTGAGCTATGGTTGTAAATCTCTTGAAAAGAGGATTCCAACGAGCTATCAAGCTTGTGATTTGGAGTTAGTACGAGAAAGTTATGATTCTACAAGGCAAGGAGAATGATACAGAGGTGTTCTTTAAGGCTCAAAACTAAGAACATTGATGTGTTGTTTCTTCAAAGAGAGGAGGAGCTACGACCTTGGGAGCTCTCATATGACAGGTAAGAGTCTGATTAATGATTCACCAAGGGGACAAGATGATTTGGCAATTAAAGAAAGTCTTAGTTGTTGTAATAGTAAAAATTAAAGCATTTTTGTCCTTAATGAGTCACCATTGAGGTCGGCAGCCCTATACCTCATTTTATCTGATTTTTTTTGTTTTACCTTGTATTTATGTAACATTGATGAATTAATTTCGTTCATAAGGACTTATACCATGTTAGGTATGTTACATAGCCAAAAATGCCTTAAAACACCCTTTTATGTGCTTCCGGGTTCACATTGATTATGCAATTTGTTTTGGCTATTTTAAATGTTTCCTTAATATATTTACAACCTTTAGAAACTTTGTTCATGAAATAGCATGTTGCTCATTCCAATTTAAACCAAGTCGTTTAGTGGTTTCTCCTTGACTTTCGACAATTTAGTACCTATTTACTGTGGACTTTTATACTTAATTTGTGTTTATATGCAATGGCTATTTAGGCTCATTAGCCTTTTAGTTCCATGTATACATGCTTAAAGCAATTTTTCCTTAAAGCACATTTTTGTGCTCTAAGGTGTGTTTTCGGTTTAAACGCTAATTCCGCTTAATGCGTATTACTAATCTTAGAGGTATTTCACATTTGAAATCTCTTGGAAACTTATTGGTAGTTCCCTAATTTATTTGTGCTATTTAAAACATCTTTTTCTCTAATTATTCTTAAAGCATGTTTTGGTGTAAATTGTTGTTTAACACTTCTTCTAATGTTTCTAAGGCACGTTCTTGCCTTAGTATATCCTAATTAGATAGTTCATTAATATATTAAGGTTTGGGGTATTTCAAGTAACAAACTGTATTTAAATTAAACCGGTAATAATATAGATTACATAATTAAACAGACTATAAATTAACCTTCACCCAGAGTATATCTCTTAGCCTGACATATTAACTGGTAATATGTTGGTCAGAGGTTGGACAGAATAATAACGCAGTGGTTTTTGTGGATGAAAATGGAGTAAGATGGTGATTTTGTGGAGGAAAATTGACATGGTTTTTGGGGTGGAATGAGATATGAATTAATGGAAGGTTATAGGTGTATTTATAGTGAAAATGGGGTAAAAAGGAAGGGTATGTCGGTGTGTGAAAAGATAAAATATATTTATCTTTTCACACAATGTCGATGCAGCCCTGTACGCTGTCATATTTGACGTGTCTGAACTAGTGTCCGGACCAGGCTGGTTCGGACATGAAATACCCCGAATTTAAATATAGGGATTAAAATTAATCTCATATGTATTTACAAGGGCCTAATGGTACCCAATTAATACTAGTAAGGAAAATAAATCCAAAAGAAATAAATAAACGCTTAAAAGCGGAAAACGCTAAATAAGCGTTAAGTAACCATAGGAGGTATGAGACCTCGGTTAGCGTGTTATATGGATTCTAAAGGTTTAATAAGACCTAAATAATGTATGGGAACAAATCCCGGAGAAAACGGACCTTTGAAATGGGTTAGAAGCATAAACGAACCTTAAAGCACGTTTCCCGAGGAAAACGGGAAAACGTGACTTTAAGCGGGTCAAATAGACTCGTAAAAATTTTGGTCAACTAAATAGTCACTAATAAACATTAGTGAAGCTTTAGAACCAATAAAATTAATTAAATGAGAAAATTCCGGAAAACGGGTACCGGTTAGTGAAAACTGTAACAACCGGTAAGTTGTGGGGTGAGAATGCAAATAAAGAAACTTAGTGTGTCCACTTGTGTAAATAAAGTTAAAAATCTGTTGTGTGTATGGGTGTGGGCCGATTTCCCCTCCCCCACTCTCATTCTCTTTATTGTCTTGTAACTCACAAGAAGACAAAGTAAATAAAAGCAAAAAAAAATTCTCTCTCTCCTCACTTCCCCCTTCCTCTCACGTGGCCATCTTCCTCTATTCTCTCTATTCTCTCTTTTTCCTCTTGCACTGCGACAGCCATGGAGAATGGGAAGAACTCACACAACTCCTCCCTTCTCTCCTCTTGTTAACCCACCAATCTTGCTCCAAAAATTACAAAATTAGTACCATTGTAATCCCCTTGCAAAGGAGAACACTTCCTCCTTTCAAAAATCTAAAAGCTCCATTTTCGATTTTATGGGTATTCACCATTTGGAGATTTGAAGCCACCATTAGAAGCACCTTCACCTCCTTAACATTTTGAGGTAAAAAGAAGTTCGAAAATCCATGGTTTCTAGCCCTTGTTTGCATTTTAAGAATTCTCAGTTTTTGAACTCTCGCTCTTCCTTGTTCCAGCCGATTTTGGCTCCTTGGTTGGGCTAGAAATCTTGTTCTCTTGCTAGTCAAGAACTTCATCCATTCATTGGAAGGTAATACTCTCTTCTAAACCTAAAACTTAAATTCTAGGGTTAGTATAAAATGAAGCTAAATGGTATTGTGTATGTGTATGTGCTGTAGCACTTGTGTGTGTTTGAGTCTCATTGGGACCGAGAACAAAGGAAGAGGAAAGGAAGAAGGAAAAAGGAAGAAAGAAAACTAGCAAGACAAGGTAATTGTACTTACCTTGAGCTAGTTGTATATGTAGTATTGTAACAGTTTTGGAGTAGTAGTAGAAATGGGTAATGTATTGAGTATGAGTAGTAGTAATGTAAAAATGTATTGGAGAAAAGAATGTAACAGTTTTTGAAGTATTTAAATGAGTTTTAAAAGCTTGGGAAAACATGGGGTATTGAATGGGTATGTGCAGGATTTTATGGATGTTGTAGTGGTATTGAAATGTGTATAATGAGGATTGTGTAACAGGTTGTGAGAACATGAATTTGTGAGCTGAATTAGTGTGTGGAGAATGTTAGAAATATAGGGGAAACCATGTCAAAATTTGTGTAGAAAGGAGAGGACTTAAGTTGTTAAAGAAGAGGAAATACTTGGAGAGTTTAAATGGAGAGTTTTGTAGTTTGTAACAGATTTTGAAAGAAGTATGTTAAGGGAATGGAACTAGGATGTGAGTAATGAATTTGAGATGCCAAGAGTAGCATTAGTTGAGAGAGTAATGAAGGTTAGAAGTTTGAATGAAATCTGTAGCAATGAAGAAAGAAAATTGGTATAAGTGCTGGAATGAAGGGAGGAAAATGGTGTAAGTGGATTGATGGATTTAGCAATGAGTTTGATGGATGAACGAAGGTGAACTAGAGGATTTTAATGGTGTTTAAACATGTAGGAAACATGTGGAAATGAGTAGGAAAAGATTGGGTGTGAATTGAGTAGAGTTTGGGATTCAAAATAAGTAATTAAAATGAGTACTGGGCTGGACCGACCCTAGGACCGATCCTAGCTGGGTCGGTCGACCCGAAAATCAGTAATCCCGAAAGCTTCTGCATCCGACCGACCCAGAGACCGACTCTGTCTGGGTCGGTCGAGTGGGAATCTTTGGGTAGAAATGTCTCTGCAGCCGACCGACCCAGGGGACCGACCCTGCCTGGGTCGGTCGAGAAGAAATTTGAATCGGATTCTTTCTGTAGCCGACCGACCCGGTGGGCCGACCCTGGCTGGGTCGGTCGGTCTGAAATTTTCTGTAATCGAGTCTCTGCACCCGACCGACCCAGGGGACCGACCCAGGGTGGGTCGGTCGGGTCAAACAAAAAAAAATGTTTTAATTATATGACTATAGCAATCATATATACATATATATATGCCTATATACCCATATGCATATATATATGTAGTAATACACCATTGATGGAGTAATAATGGTAAGGAAGTAAGTAATTTTGTAAGAGAACAAGTTTGTGAAGTAGTAAAGAAAAGAATGGTTTATAACCAAGTATGAATGTAAAGAAGTAGTAAGTATACATTGAAAGTATTAATGAGGGAGTAAGTTAGATCAATAATAGATCATTGATCATACTACTTCATGGATGTATAGGAATCAAATAGTTGATCCCCAAAGGAACCGGGTAGAACGTATTCGACGGTGAACGGTATGATTTCCTCATGCCCTGTATCCTAACTTGGTTACCCCGATTTGTGTGCTTATGTGATCACCAACAAGATAAATGCATGAATCGGATTTATATTGCACTTATATGTGTTTGAACTATATTGTTCTGGTTTTATGCTCCTGAACATTTAGTTTGTATAATTCATGAAATGAATGAATGGAAACGATGGGTATGTGTAAGTATGAGTACTTGTGTATGTACGTATGTATGGAAGTAAGTATGGACTTCTACTAATTCCTAACAACCTAACTCCTAACATGAGTATTGAGTAAAATGGAATGAGTAGAAGCCCGATATAGTTTCGGCCACGCGTGAGGATAAGGAACCACAAGAGGTTGGAACCGAATCCTGGCTATGATCTTTTCCTCGGACCAATTCCCTTTGTATGGGTAGCATCCTGGATTAGTGTGCCATCTCAAAGCCCGGTGGTGGGAGATAGTACTCCCTGCCCGGAGGTCATACCGACTTAACTGGAAGTAAAGTATGTAAGGAGTAAGTATCGTATGTGTATTGGTCTTGACTGTTGTAAGTCATTGACCTTGAGTAAATGAGTATTGAACACCCGATTAACCCGGGTGTGTAAAGAAGCTAACAAGCCTTCTGTATGAATTGGGGAAGTGTATCTCCGTATTGCGTATTGAGTATGTAACGAGTATGTATTGTGTATGTGTATTCTGGAGGATGGTAAGTAAGTATTGGTTGACTTGTATTGTCTTCCAAGCATGTATTGTACTGTACGTATGTATGTGTACCTTGTGTAGTATTGTAGTACCGTGAATGAAAGCATGTAAGTATGTATGTATGTATGAAAGTATGTATGCATGTATGTAATGCAAAATGAATTGCATGTATTCGACCAAATGGTCGGCGTACCCTCGCTAGTACGCGGGGTATGCGGTTATCATATTCAGCGAAAGCTGACCCCCTCGGGGGAACATTTTTAGTGTGCAGGTACCGAAGCGGATGTGGTCAAGGTGAGAGACCGGTGACTACACTTGGATAGTTAGAAGTGGAATGTAGAGGTGTACTAATGGCACACTCTTGTAATTAGAAGTATTTAGTTTGTGAGGAATGGGTAGCAGATTGACTTCTAGTGAGTGTGTATGAATTCGGGGAGAAGTACTGTATTGATTTTGGAACCTAGTAAACTCGGTATGCGTAGTGTATTATCTTGTACGGAATTGTGGGTATTGTATTGAATGGAGTAATGTATCGAATGGAGTATTGTAGTATCCAGTATGTAATGAGAGTATGTATTGTATTAAGTAGTACTCGGATATTCCGGTCCATCAGACCGATGCTGTATGTAGCAGTAGTAGCCTTGTTAGTCACGTGGGTGACTAACGGCATTGTATCACCCGATGTATGTAAGTATGTATCCGCTGCGTGACTCGGGAAGCATGAGGAGATTGGACGGTAATGATTGAATTAATATTAGGGGTTTTACAAAAAGTGGTATCAGAGCGAAGTATCGCTCTGATGACTGGAAATACCGAGTTCAGGAATACCGAGTTAGGAATTAGAAGCTTAGGGCTAAGGGCTGAGTGATAGCATTAGAGAGATGCTAGTTAGGAACTCCCGGTGAGTACCGGATACCTACAACACCAGTCCCGCCCACCGCAAACCCCATTGTATAACTTGGGAAAGGACGCTAGAGAGAAGAAAAGCCTTCTCATACTCGGGGGAAAACCCGATCTGGCAGTTGTGAAGTAATCACACAGTAAACAAGACCGACGTATGGTAGATTCCAAGAAATGGAAGACCCGGAAGTGGATCCCGGTTGAACAACAATAGCCACACTTAATAGCGGTAGTATAAACACTCCAACCACAAGGAGGCTATAACTTGCAATAGCATGGGGCGACATGCTTAGCAGTCGCAAACCCAGCTAAACAACCCGCAACAGGAAAGGAAGCACTAACCGTGCAACGAAATGGAAACAGGAGCAGTAATGAAACCCGAGACACAAGTCTGCGGGACAACAGTAATAGCCAAGCAACACCACCAACGGTGAGCTAGCTGGCTAAGGACATAGTCGGGAGTGACTGACTCCAAAACTACAACGCCAAAAAGGTTACAAACCTGGCCAACATAGCTCAGACAGCTACAAGAATATTCACAAGATATAATCTGAGGTAACTACAACCGTAGTGCCTAAACCAAATCAGGCTCAGTAACCACAACAAACGTGTGGGAACAAGCAACAAGGAACAAACAACCAAGTCAAAGGGGAAGCTCCAAGGATTGGAGAAGTACCCTGATCAATGACAGCCATGTCAAACTCACCGAGAAGTTACTCAGAAGAGTAATTAACCTAAGTAAATGATCAACAAGATCAAAGGAAGAGTAAGCAAGACTACCAATTATGAGTGGAAACCATACCGTGACCGGTATCGGCTTACCCAAAAACCACCAGTACCACGCACTTGCCACGGCAAGTGCAGTAAGGACAGAAACATGTAGAGGAACCCTAACACACCACAAGTACATAGTAATGTACTGTGGCCGTGACAAAACAGCTAAAGGATCACACATCCTAAAAAATGGGAGAATGGAACCTCGGAAAGGCCTGACTGCCTGACCATTGCACGAGGAACATACCAGTCAGCAAGAAGCTAGACTTGGTTAAAACCCCAGAACATGGCTATGCCATGAAGAACTTCTTTTAACACCGAACTGTTATTTTTCAAAACCAAGATTTCTTTCAAATACCACAACCCTTCCTTTAAAACCTTGGATTTTAAAACCAAAACAACAGAATTACGGTGAGTATCATAAAATGATACAAGAGGAGTTGACAATAGAATACTTCACCTAGGCGTGTGACGAACACTACGAGTGTACCCAATTACGGGATGTGGGACAACCGCACTCCGAAGGAGCTTGCGGGCCTGACACATAGTTAGGTAAGTGGTAACGTATCAACATGGTACCCCACGTATGTATACATGTAGTGTACGAAACACGGGAAGTAGTCAACTCCGTTCTACGGACCATGAGTAAGCCAAACCAGAACAACTGGAACTCCAGTCGAACAGGGAGAAGGAACTCAGCTAAGAAATAGTAGGAAGGACTCAGAGAATCCATCTGAGATAAGGAATAGGAACTAGGGAGTGCAAAGAGCACATACTAGTAAGTATAGACATTGGATATGTCTCAGGACATCAATAAATACATGGCAGCTGGAAAGTATACCCAGCCTAAACACAGTAAGGCAATCGCCTAACATGAACACTATAATGCTCGACAAATGGGATAGAACGCCCAAGAGCAATCACGAGATTACCATGAAGTAAAATCTATCATCAGGGAATATTAAACCTAGTCTCAAGCGCTAGGAGCAAGTAAACGGCCTACCCAACGACGGGAGACGTTATAAATCTAAAGGGAATAGCTTAATACAACACCATAAGGCGGTATATAGGACAACACATGTCATAACCATCAGCCGAATGTAACGGCGTGATCCAACGGCACCCAGGAGCAATCCTTGAAGGGTGTCTGAGATAACAACAGTTGAACAAGTGTCATGATAAGAGCACGACAACCAGAACGAACACTCAGTTAGAACACCGAAGGGATTTCACTTAACAGGAAATACCCTAATTAGCACCAGATTGCCTAAAGGGCCTCCTATGAACGGAAGCGTAATGTCACGACTTGCCATGGAGACCAGCAATACCTCCATCCTATGGGGTATACAAGGAGTAGAATTATGTATAAGCAGCTTGCAAAGAGCATAGCTTGCAGTAATAAGGCTTAAGAGCCACTAACCAACTACGTTGTGTGAACTCAAACAGTGGCAAAACCCACACCATTACTAACAGGATTTGCAAGAAATATTATCCCATATGACAAGAAATCCACAACTGGACCATCAATTCAAACTCAACCTCTTGAGTGGCTTGGAGTAATGGTCAACTCAGCGTCACTGTCACTAGAGCATCAGTCTAGTATGCAGTTGACAAGCTTTAACTACCTTCATGCCTCCTGTAGCAATGATAACACAGGGGCACAGAAATCGGGATAAATGCCAACATTGGCCTAGTCCACACTTGGACACCACGAGAAACCCGAGGGAAGACACCTCTTGTTAACCAAGATCACCAATGTGGTGAAGATGTGAACCCTTAGAAAAGGCTTCCATCTACTATAACGACAAAACCTATGCATAGATATTGCCAAGAGACAACGAATACGGAAATGAGATTTCCAAACCACTACGCCACAAGAGGCCGTGGACTGTAGAAGCACATCGCTTAAGAGCATCGAAGCTCGAAGGAGTAAGTATACTCCTTATTCACCCAATCATGTGGTGAACCATTGTATAAATACTTACACGGTAAACCTTGTCATGAGACCCATGAGTGGAAACACACCCCCTCAACGAGAACTTTCACCTATCAGTGAGTGATAGAACACTCTTTAATCGGAGAACGGGACCAGAAAACCCTTGAAGCTTCTTGGGATGTTCCCGTGATGTATACGCAAAAGTAAAACCGCATAGCTAGAGCCTACGATCAATGCTCAGCACTATGAGATAGTAATTGTCACAAACAATCAATGAGTGTGCACATTGCACACCATGGATGACCGGCGCTCAATAGAGCTTGTAACCCGATAAACCACTTCATCTTTGGTCAACCAAGTTATTTGGTAAACTATATCATGAATGAGGAAGTAATGTGAGGTAAGCTAACCTACACATGAAACCTAAATTGAAATAAAACATCCCCACAATGGGAAGATAATAGTATTGCGGTATACTACGATAACCGTCATACATATGACTAGGAACCTCCTAGTGTTTGTACACCATAAGGAAATGGTGCCAACGATAATGGCAAGGAGTAAAGGTAAGCTACCACAGTAACGGAGACCGTAAAAACGATGTTGTATAGTGAGTAAGAATACGGTGCGCAACAAGCGACCGGAATGAGGAAGTAGTTGGACAATGACACAAAGTACAAGTATGAGATGACAGGCAGAAATATTCTTTCCTATCACATAAGTGACTTACTGTCAAGCGTTTACGCCTCTGCACTCTGTATGACTGAGTGTTTTGGTATTGCACTTGTACAGCTAATGATCTAGTGGGATAGTTAGGAATATGGAGAATGTAAATCGTAGTAAACTTTTCTTTCACCAACGAACATGGCACAAGCCAGTCAAGCAAGCGTAGTAACAAACCGTGCGGCCTAAGGCCAAAGAAACACGAAGAGTGTAGAACACACTAACCATCACAAGATGTGAATTCCATTGGAATAAAAAGGTGAAAGGAGACATAAGGAAAGTCACTAGAACCAGCGCATAGAAAATGCAAGGTCATACAAGTAAAGAACACTTGTATTGAACCAGAAAAACTGGTATAGTTCAGAAACTAGTGACAACGGAGGAAGCACTAAACTAAGTAGTGACTTAACCTCACCCGACGATAAGTCGGAGGAACCCACCGAATAGTCGCGGGAGTACGAATAGTATGTGTAATAGATTACCAGAGAGCTGGTTAAAATCTAAAACTCATTGAGTTCAAACAACGGTAAAAGAATACCACACTGTTAGTAAACCTTATTTCCATAATAGAGGGATAAAAAGGTGATGTATAGCACATTAAGGATAACATGAAGGGTGAGTAACCCAAGTTATCAGGGTCGCGCAGCAGAAGCTAGTGGGCCCTAGCTAGGAAATGTAATACACCTAGTAAGTATGAAAGAATGGCTATTAATGCCTTGAAGCCTAATAGGCTAGAACTGAATTAATTATGAGTTAAATAAACTCATATAGGAATCCTCGGTGCAAAGACTAAACCATTGGTATGGTTAAGACCCTTTGACCAGAGCATATTGCATAGTATATCGTAGTGAAGCTAAACGCTTCAGATTGCCCAAATCGAGTAAACCAATGTTTAATAGTAACATATGGTAGATTACGTGGGCGTAATCCCTTTTAAGGGGGGTAGAGCGAAAACCGCTTAATGTAAGTTTCATGAACAAAACACAGAAACTATAATGTGCATACACAAATGAGAATCGAATTGATGATTGATACTTATGTTAAATAAACATACGTATTCATTCATATTGTAACTGTGGTAATCGGGCACAAGAGATGCGAATACCATAGGATGAATATACCCATCTTGTAACCCCAGTGTAAAAATATTAGTAAAGAGGAGTATAGTAACTCTTGGGGGAAACGATAATCCCTGTAGCGTGCGCCAATTTGAAGTTAGACATGGCATTACGATGCTTGAGTCGGTATAAAACCGATGTATAACCTAGAGGAAATTGAGTTCCCTAGGTGATTGTCTTGAGACAATTGAGAATGAGTAGTGGATGGAGCTCCACAAGTATTGTATTCTTAAAGAAGTAGTACGGATCGTCTATGAGTAGTAGAGGAATGTAGCCCACGAGTGGTGTATTCGTAAGTATGTTATTGGAAGTAAATTAAGGACAGCTGAATTCTTAAATATTGTATTCCCTAGTCAGAATAGTAGAGAAGATTGATGAAATGAGCATTTAGGCATCAAATTCCGAGGAAAGTATTTGGGAAGTAGATTGAGAATGGCTGATGGACTGAATTCCATCCTTTGGAGTTGTATGAAATTGTAATTACGACTAGGAAGAGTAAAAAGGTAGAAAATGAAAATGATTGAATTATCTGTTGTTTGAAACTGATGTGGGAAGTCGAACTTGATCCTGATCAGATCAAGGGAAACCGAACACAAATTGGGGTGGAAAGATAGTTCAACACTGATGCTGATCACATCAGGGTCGAATGATTCTTGATGCTCCCCTCAAGTGGTCACAAGAATCACGCATAGGGTAGAAGCAATAAATACAAACTGGAATTTGGAGTTGTATGCTTTGGAAAATTTCTAAGTAGTAGTTGCGAAATAATTTTTCTTAGCCTGAAGATGAAGGATTTGCTAAGCGTATGCCTGAGAAGGCAGTAGAGTATCGTATTGTATTATTCCAAGGGCAGCGGGACATAGAAGAGTCCTGTGTCTAGATGACCTGAGTGCCTGCGGGATTGTAACGTGTATTGCATTGCTTTGGGGATAGCTTTGCACTGTATGTATGTATGAACCTTGTAATGTGGAACCGGATGGTCGGTAGTAATGCGGATCAGAGTAATTATTGTACATTGGTATGGTATGGAAAGGAGAAACCTTGAGTAACTGATTTGGGATTAGTAAGGAGGAAGAACGTATGGCTTTGGTATTGGACACGTAAGAATGAGTAAGCATTGTAACCCATAACCTCGAACAACTTTGAGGACAAAGTTCCTAAGGGGGGTAGATTGAAATACCCCGAATTTAAATATAGGGATTAAAATTAATCTCATATGTATTTAAGGGCCTAATGGTACCCAATTAATACTAGTAAGGAAAAATAAATCCAAAAGAAATAAATAAACGCTTAAAAAGCGGAAAACGCTAAATAAGCGTTAAGTAACCATAGGAGGTATGAGACCTCGGTTAGCGTGTTATATGGATTCTAAAGGTTTAATAAGACCTAAATAATGTATGGGAACAAATCCCGGAGAAAACGGACCTTTGAAATGGGTTAGAAGCATAAACGAACCTTAAAGCACGTTTCCCGAGGAAACCGGGAAAACGTGACTTTAAGCGGGTCAAATAGACTCGTAAAAATTTTGGTCAACTAAATAGTCACTAATAAACATTAGTGAAGCTTTAGAACCAATAAAATTAATTAAATGAGAAAATTCCGGAAAACGGGTACCGGTTAGTGAAAACTGTAACAACCGGTAAGTTGTGGGGTGAGAATGCAAATAAAGAAACTTAGTGTGTCCACTTGTGTAAATAAAAGTTAAAAATCTGTTGTGTGTATGGGTGTGGGCCGATTTCCCCTCCCCCACTCTCATTCTCTTTATTGTCTTGTAACTCACAAGAAGACAAAGTAAATAAAAGCAAAAAAAAAATTCTCTCTCTCCTCACTTCCCCCTTCCTCTCACGTGGCCATCTCCTCTATTCTCTCTATTCTCTCTTTTTCTCTTGCACTGCGACAGCCATGGAGAATGGGAAGAACTCACAAACTCCTCCCTTCTCTCCTCTTGTTAACCCACCAATCTTGCTCCAAAAATTACAAAATTAGTACCATTGTAATCCCCTTGCAAAGGAGAACACTTCCCTCCTTTCAAAAATCTAAAAGCTCCATTTTCGATTTTATGGGTATTCACCATTTGGAGATTTGAAGCCACCATTAGAAGCACCTTCACCTCCTTAACATTTTGAGGTAA
The DNA here is from genome assembly GCA_023374045.1 of Limonium bicolor. Classification (NCBI taxonomy): domain Eukaryota; kingdom Viridiplantae; phylum Streptophyta; class Magnoliopsida; order Caryophyllales; family Plumbaginaceae; genus Limonium; species Limonium bicolor. The sequence goes on from CM041781.1 coordinate 75,127,449, forward strand.
AAAGAAGTTCGAAAATCCATGGTTTCTAGCCCTTGTTTGCATTTTAAGAATTCTCAGTTTTTGAACTCTCGCTCTTCCTTGTTCCAGCCGATTTTGGCTCCTTGGTTGGGCTAGAAATCTTGTTCTCTTGCTAGTCAAGAACTTCATCCATTCATTGGAAGGTAATACTCTCTTCTAAACCTAAAACTTAAATTCTAGGGTTAGTATAAAATGAAGCTAAATGGTATTGTGTATGTGTATGTGCTGTAGCACTTGTGTGTGTTTGAGTCTCATTGGGACCGAGAACAAAGGAAGAGGAAAGGAAGAGAAAAGGAAGGAAGAAAAGAAAACTAGCAAGACAAGGTAATTGTACTTACCTTGAGCTAGTTGTATATGTAGTATTGTAACAGTTTTGGAGTAGTAGAAATGGGTAATGTATTGAGTATGAGTAGTAGTAATGTAAAAATGTATTGGAGAAAAGAATGTAACAGTTTTTGAAGTATTTAAATGAGTTTTAAAGCTTGGGAAAACATGGGGTATTGAATGGGTATGTGCAGGATTTTATGGATGTTGTAGTGGTATTGAAATGTGTATAATGAGGATTGTGTAACAGGTTGTGAGAACATGAATTTGTGAGCTGAATTAGTGTGTGGAGAATGTTAGAAATATAGGGGAAACCATGTCAAAATTTGTGTAGAAAGGAGAGGACTTAAGTTGTTAAAGAAGAGAGGAAATACTTGGAGAGTTTAAATGGAGAGTTTTGTAGTTTGTAACAGATTTTGAAAGAAGTATGTTAAGGGAATGGAACTAGGATGTGAGTAATGAATTTGAGATGCCAAGAGTAGCATTAGTTGAGAGAGTAATGAAGGTTAGAAGTTTGAATGAAATCTGTAGCAATGAAGAAAGAAAATTGGTATAAGTGCTGGAATGAAGGGAGGGAAATGGTGTGTAAGTGGATTGATGGATTTAGCAATGAGTTTGATGGATGAACGAAGGTGAACTAGAGGATTTTAATGGTGTTTAAACATGTAGGAAACATGTGGAAATGAGTAGGAAAAGATTGGGTGTGAATTGAGTAGAGTTTGGGATTCAAAATAAGTAATTAAAATGAGTACTGGGCTGGACCGACCCTAGGACCGATCCTAGCTGGGTCGGTCGACCCGAAAATCAGTAATCCCGAAAGCTTCTGCATCCGACCGACCCAGAGACCGACTCTGTCTGGGTCGGTCGAGTGGGAATCTTTGGGTAGAAATGTCTCTGCAGCCGACCGACCCAGGGGACCGACCCTGCCTGGGTCGGTCGAGAAGAAATTTTGAATCGGATTCTTTCTGTAGCCGACCGACCCGGTGGGCCGACCCTGGCTGGGTCGGTCGGTCTGAAATTTTCTGTAATCGAGTCTCTGCACCCGACCGACCCAGGGGACCGACCCAGGGTGGGTCGGTCGGGTCAAACAAAAAAAATGTTTTAATTATATACTATAGCAATCATATATACATATATATATGCCTATATACCCATATGCATATATATGTAGTAATACACCATTGATGGAGTAATAATGGTAAGGAAGTAAGTAATTTTGTAAGAGAACAAGTTTGTGAAGTAGTAAAGAAAAGAATGGTTTTATAACCAAGTATGAATGTAAAGAAGTAGTAAGTATACATTGAAAGTATTAATGAGGGAGTAAGTTAGATCAATAATAGATCATTGATCATACTACTTCATGGATGTATAGGAATCAAATAGTTGATCCCCAAAGGAACCGGTAGAACGTATTCGACGGTGAACGGTATGATTTCCTCATGCCCTGTATCCTAACTTGGTTACCCCGATTTGTGTGCTTATGTGATCACCAACAAGATAAATGCATGAATCGGATTTATATTGCACTTATATGTGTTTGAACTATATTGTTCTGGTTTTATGCTCCTGAACATTTAGTTTGTATAATTCATGAAATGAATGAATGGAAACGATGGGTATGTGTAAGTATGAGTACTTGTGTATGTACGTATGTATGGAAGTAAGTATGGACTTCTACTAATTCCTAACAACCTAACTCCTAACATGAGTATTGAGTAAAATGGAATGAGTAGAAGCCCGATATAGTTTCGGCCACGCGTGAGGATAAGGAACCACAAGAGGTTGGAACCGAATCCTGGCTATGATCTTTTCCTCGGACCAATTCCCTTTGTATGGGTAGCATCCTGGATTAGTGTGCCATCTCAAAGCCCGGTGGTGGGAGATAGTACTCCCTGCCCGGAGGTCATACCGACTTAACTGGAAGTAAAGTATGTAAGGAGTAAGTATCGTATGTGTATTGGTCTTGACTGTTGTAAGTCATTGACCTTGAGTAAATGAGTATTGAACACCCGATTAACCGGGGTGTGTAAAGAAGCTAACAAGCCTTCTGTATGAATTGGGGAAGTGTATCTCCGTATTGCGTATTGAGTATGTAACGAGTATGTATTGTGTATGTGTATTCTGGAGGATGGTAAGTAAGTATTGGTTGACTTGTATTGTCTTCCAAGCATGTATTGTACTGTACGTATGTATGTGTACCTTGTGTAGTATTGTAGTACCGTGAATGAAAGCATGTAAGTATGTATGTATGTATGAAAGTATGTATGCATGTATGTAATGCAAAATGAATTGCATGTATTCGACCAAATGGTCGGCGTACCCTCGCTAGTACGCGGGGTATGCGGTTATCATATTCAGCGAAGCTGACCCCCTCGGGGAACATTTTTAGTGTGCAGGTACCGAAGCGGATGTGGTCAAGGTGAGAGACCGGTGACTACACTTGGATAGTTAGAAGTGGAATGTAGAGGTGTACTAAATGGCACACTCTTGTAATTAGAAGTATTTAGTTTGTGAGGAATGGGTAGCAGATTGACTTCTAGTGAGTGTGTATGAATTCGGGGAGAAGTACTGTATTGATTTTGGAACCTAGTAAACTCGGTATGCGTAGTGTATTATCTTGTACGGAATTGTGGGGGTATTGTATTGAATGGAGTAATGTATCGAATGGAGTATTGTAGTATCCAGTATGTAATGAGAGTATGTATTGTATTAAGTAGTAGTACTCGGATATTCCGGTCCATCAGACTGATGCTGTATGTAGCAGTAGTAGCCTTGTTAGTCACGTGGGTGACTAACGGCATTGTATCACCCGATGTATGTAAGTATGTATCCGCTGCGTGACTCGGAAGCATGAGGAGATTGGACGGTAATGATTGAATTAATATTAGGGGTGTTACAAAAAGTGGTATCAGAGCGAAGTATCGCTCTGATGACTGGAAATACCGAGTTCAGGAATACCGAGTTAGGAATTAGAAGCTTAGGGCTAAGGGCTGAGTGATAGCATTAGAGAGATGCTAGTTAGGAACTCCCGGTGAGTACCGGATACCTACAACACCAGTCCCGCCCACCGCAAACCCCATTGTATAACTTGGGAAAGGACGCTAGAGAGAAGAAAGCTTCTCATACTCGGGGAAACCCGATCTGGCAGTTGTGAAGCAATCACACAGTAAACAAGGCCGACGTATGGTAGATTCCAAGAAATGGAAGACCCGGAAGTGGATCCCGGTTGAACAACAATACCACACTTAATAGCGGTAGTATAAACACTCCAACCACAAGGAGGCTATAACTTGCAAGCATGGGGCGACATGCTTAGCAGTCGCAAACCTAGCTAAACAACCCGCAACAGGAAAGAAGCACTAACCGTGCAACGAAATGGAAACAGGAGCAGTAATGAAACCCGAGACACAAGTCTGCGGGACAACAGTAATAGCCAAGCAACACCACCAACGGTGAGCTAGCTGGCTAAGGACATAGTCGGGAGTGACTGACTCCAAAACTACAACGCCAAAAAGGTTACAAACCTGGCCAACATAGCTCAGACAGCTACAAGATATCACAAGATATAATCTGATGTAACTACAACCGTAGTGCCTAAACCAAATCAGGCTCAGTAACCACAACAACGTGTGGGAACAAGCAACAAGGAACAACACAACCAAGTCAAAGGGGAAGCTCCAAGGATTGGAGAAGTACCCTGATCAATGACAGCCATGTCAAACTCACCGAGAAGTTACTCAGAAGAGTAATTAACCTAAGTAAATGATCAACAAGATCAAAGGAAGAGTAAGCAAGACTACCAATTATGAGTGGAAACCATACCGTGACCGGTATCGGCTTACCCAAAAACCACCAGTACCACGCACTTGCCACGGCAAGTGCAGTAAGGACAGAAACATGTAGAGGAACCCTAACACACCACAAGTACATAGTAATGTACTGTGGCCGTAACAAAACAGCTAAAGGATCACACGTCCTAAAAAAATGGGAGAATGGAACCTCGGAAAGGCCTGACTGCCTGACCATTGCACGAGGAACATACCAGTCAGCAAGAAGCTAGACTTGGTTAAAACCCCATGAAGAACTCTCTTTTAACAACCAGAAGAACTTCTTTTAACACCGAACTGTTATTTTTCAAAACCAAGATTTCTTTCAAATACCACAACCCTTCCTTTAAAACCTTGGATTTTAAAACCAAAACAACAGAATTACGGTGAGTATCATAAAATGATACAAGAGGAGTTGACAATAGAATACTTCACCTAGGCGTGTGACGAACACTACGAGTGTACCCAATTACGGGATGTGGGACAACCGCACTCCGAAGGAGCTTGCGGGCCTGACACATAGTTAGGTAAGTGGTAACGTATCAACATGGTACCCCACGTATGTATACATGTAGTGTACGAAACACGGGAAGTAGTCAACTCCGTTCTACGGACCATGTAAGCCAAACCAGAACAACTGGAACTCCAGTCGAACAGGGAGAAGGAACTCAGCTAAGAAATAAGTATGGAAGGACTCAGAGAATCCATCTGAGATAAGGAATAGGAACTAGGAGTGCAAGAGCACATACTAGTAAGTATAGACATTGGATATGTCTCAGGACATCAATAAATACATGGCAGCTGGAAAGTATACCCAGCCTAAACACAGTAAGGCAATCGCCTAACATGAACACTATAATGCTCGACAAATGGGATAGAACGCCCAAGAGCAATCACGATATTACCATGAAGTAAAATCTATCATCGAAGGGAATATTAAACCTAGTCTCAAGCGCTAGGAGCAAGTATAAATGGCCTACCCAACGACGGGAGACGTTATAAATCTAAAGGGAATAGCTTACAACACCATAAGGCGGTATATAGGACAACACATGTCATAACCATCAGCCGATGTAACGGCGTGATCCAACGGCACCCAGGAGCAATCCTTGAAGGGTGTCTGAGATAACAACAGTTGAACAAGTGTCATGATAAGAGCACGACAACCAGAACGAACACTCGGTTAGAACACCGAAGGGATTTCACTTAACAGGAAATACCCTAATTAGCATCAGCTTGCCTAAAGGGCTCCTATGAACGGAAGCGTATGTCACGACTTACCATGGAGCCTAGTAATACCTCCAACTATGGGTATACAAGAAAATGTATAAGCAGCTTGCAAAGAGCATAGCTTGCAGTAATAAGGCTTAAGAGCCACCAACCAACTACGTTGTGTGAACTCAAACAGTGGCAAAACCCACACCATTACTAACAGGATTTGCAAGAAATATTATCCCATATGACAAGAAATCCACAACTGGACCATCAATTCAAACTCAACCTCTTGAGTGGCTTGGAGTAATGGTCAACTCAGCGTCACTGTCACTAGAGCATCAGTCTAGTATGCAGTTGACAAGCTTTAACTACCTTCATGCCTCCTGTAGCAATGATAACACAGGGGCACAGAAATCGGGATAAATGCCAACATTGGCCTAGTCCACACTTGGACACCACGAGAAACCCGAGGGAAGACACCTCTTGTTAACCAAGATCACCAATGTGGTGAAGATGTGAACCCTTAGAAAAGGCTTCCATCTACTATAACGACAAAACCTATGCATAGATATTGCCAAGAGACAACGAATACGGAAATGAGATTTCCAAACCACTACGCCACAAGAGGCCGTGGACTGTAGAAGCACATCGCTTAAGAGCATCGAAGCTCGAAGGAGTAAGTATACTCCTTATTCACCCAATCATGTGGTGAACCATTGTATAAATACTTACACGGTAAACCTTGTCATGAGACCCATGAGTGGAAACACACCCCCTCAACGAGAACTTTCACCTATCAGTGATAGAACACTCTTTAATCGGAGAACGGGACCAGAAAACCCTTGAAGCTTCTTGGGATGTTCCCGTGATGTATACGCAAAAGTAAAACCGCATAGCTAGAGCCTACGATCAATGCTCAGCACTATGAGATAGTAATTGTCACAAACAATCAATGAGTGTGCACATTGCACACCATGGATGACCGGCGCTCAATAGAGCTTGTAACCCGATAAACCACTTCATCTTTGGTCAACCAAGTTATTTGGTAAACTATATCATGAATGAGGAAGTAATGTGAGGTAAGCTAACCTACACATGAAACCTAAATTGAAATAAAACATCCCCACAATGGGAAGATAATAGTATTGCGGTATACTACGATAACCGTCATACATATGACTAGGAACCTCCTAGTGTTTGTACACCATAAGGAAATGGTGCCAACGATAATGGCAAGGAGTAAAGGTAAGCTACCACAGTAACGGAGACCGTAAAAACGATGTTGTATAGTGAGTAAGAATACGGTGCGCAACAAGCGACCGGAATGAGGAAGTAGTTGGACAATGACACAAAGTACAAGTATGAGATGACAGGCAGAAATATTCTTTCCTATCACATAAGTGACTTACTGTCAAGCGTTTACGCCTCTGCACTCTGTATGACTGAGTGTTTTGGTATTGCACTTGTACAGCTAATGATCTAGTGGGATAGTTAGGAATATGGAGAATGTAAATCGTAGTAAACTTTTCTTTCACCAACGAACATGGCACAAGCCAGTCAAGCAAGCGTAGTAACAAACCGTGCGGCCTAAGGCCAAAGAAACACGAAGAGTGTAGAACACACTAACCATCACAAGATGTGAATTCCATTGGAATAAAAAGGTGAAAGGAGACATAAGGAAAGTCACTAGAACCAGCGCATAGAAAATGCAAGGTCATACAAGTAAAGAACACTTGTATTGAACCAGAAAAACTGGTATAGTTCAGAAACTAGTGACAACGGAGGAAGCACTAAACTAAGTAGTGACTTAACCTCACCCGACGATAAGTCGGAGGAACCCACCGAATAGTCGCGGGAGTACGAATAGTATGTGTAATAGATTACCAGAGAGCTGGTTAAAATCTAAAACTCATTGAGTTCAAACAACGGTAAAAGAATACCACACTGTTAGTAAACCTTATTTCCATAATAGAGGGATAAAAAGGTGATGTATAGCACATTAAGGATAACATGAAGGGTGAGTAACCCAAGTTATCAGGGTCGCGCAGCAGAAGCTAGTGGGCCCTAGCTAGGAAATGTAATACACCTAGTAAGTATGAAAGAATGGCTATTAATGCCTTGAAGCCTAATAGGCTAGAACTGAATTAATTATGAGTTAAATAAACTCATATAGGAATCCTCGGTGCAAAGACTAAACCATTGGTATGGTTAAGACCCTTTGACCAGAGCATATTGCATAGTATATCGTAGTGAAGCTAAACGCTTCAGATTGCCCAAATCGAGTAAACCAATGTTTAATAGTAACATATGGTAGATTACGTGGGCGTAATCCCTTTTAAGGGGGGTAGAGCGAAAACCGCTTAATGTAAGTTTCATGAACAAAACACAGAAACTATAATGTGCATAACACAAATGAGAATCGAATTGATGATTGATACTTATGTTAAATAAACATACGTATTCATTCATATTGTAACTGTGGTAATCGGGCACAAGAGATGCGAATACCATAGGATGAATATACCCATCTTGTAACCCCAGTGTAAAAATATTAGTAAAGAGGAGTATAGTAACTCTTGGGGGAAACGATAATCCCTGTAGCGTGCGCCTATTTGAAGTTAGACATGGCATTACGATGCTTGAGTCGGTATAAAACCGATGTATAACCTAGAGGAAATTGAGTTCCCTAGGTGATTGTCTTGAGACAATTGAGAATGAGTAGTGGATGGAGCTCCACAAGTATTGTATTCTTAAAGAAGTAGTACGGATCGTCTATGAGTAGTAGAGGAATGTAGCCCACGAGTGGTGTATTCGTAAGTATGTTATTGGAAGTAAATTAAGGACAGCTGAATTTCTTAAATATTGTATTCCCTAGTCAGAATAGTAGAGAAGATTGATGAAATGAGCATTTAGGCATCAAATTCCGAGGAAAGTATTTGGGAAGTAGATTGAGAATGGCTGATGGACTGAATTCCATCCTTTGGAGTTGTATGAAATTGTAATTACGACTAGGAAGAGTAAAAAGGTAGAAAATGAAAATGATTGAATTATCTGTTGTTTGAAACTGATGTGGGAAGTCGAACTTGATCCTGATCAGATCAAGGGAAACCGAACACAAATTGGGGTGGAAAGATAGTTCAACACTGATGCTGATCACATCAGGGTCGAATGATTCTTGAAGCTCCCCTCAAGTGGTCACAAGAATCACGCATAGGGTAGAAGCAATAAATACAAACTGGAATTTGGAGTTGTATGCTTTGGAAAATTTCTAAGTAGTAGTTGCGAAATAATTTTTCTTAGCCTGAAGATGAAGGATTTGCTAAGCGTATGCCTGAGAAGGCAGTAGAGTATCGTATTGTATTATTCCAAGGGCAGCGGGACATAGAAGAGTCCTGTGTCTAGATGACCTGAGTGCCTGCGGGATTGTAACGTGTATTGCATTGCTTTGGGGATAGCTTTGCACTGTATGTATGTATGAACCTTGTAATGTGGAACCGGATGGTCGGTAGTAATGCGGATCAGAGTAATTATTGTACATTGGTATGGTATGGAAAGGAGAAACCTTGAGTAACTGATTTGGGATTAGTAAGGAGGAAGAACGTATGGCTTTGGTATTGGACACGTAAGAATGAGTAAGCATTGTAAACCCATAACCTCGAACAACTTTGAGGACAAAGTTCCTAAGGGGGGTAGATTGAAATACCCCGAATTTAAATATAGGGATTAAAATTAATCTCATATGTATTTAAGGGCCTAATGGTACCCAATTAATACTAGTAAGGAAAAATAAATCCAAAAGAAATAAATAAACGCTTAAAAAGCGGAAAACGCTAAATAAGCGTTAAGTAACCATAGGAGGTATGAGACCTCGGTTAGCGTGTTATATGGATTCTAAAGGTTTAATAAGACCTAAATAATGTATGGGAACAAATCCCGGAGAAAACGGACCTTTGAAATGGGTTAGAAGCATAAACGAACCTTAAAGCACGTTTCCCGAGGAAACCGGGAAAACGTGACTTTAAGCGGGTCAAATAGACTCGTAAAAATTTTGGTCAACTAAATAGTCACTAATAAACATTAGTGAAGCTTTAGAACCAATAAAATTAATTAAATGAGAAAATTCCGGAAAACGGGTACCGGTTAGTGAAAACTGTAACAACCGGTAAGTTGTGGGGTGAGAATGCAAATAAAGAAACTTAGTGTGTCCACTTGTGTAAATAAAAGTTAAAAATCTGTTGTGTGTATGGGTGTGGGCCGATTTCCCCTCCCCCACTCTCATTCTCTTTATTGTCTTGTAACTCACAAGAAGACAAAGTAAATAAAAGCAAAAAAAAATTCTCTCCTCCTCACTTCCCCCTTCCTCTCACGTGGCCATCTTCCTCTATTCTCTCTATTCTCTCTTTTCCTCTTGCACTGCGACAGCCATGGAGAATGGGAAGAACTCACACAACTCCTCCCTTCTCTCCTCTTGTTAACCCACCAATCTTGCTCCAAAAATTACAAAATTAGTACCATTGTAATCCCCTTGCAAAGGAGAACACTTCCCTCCTTTCAAAAATCTAAAAGCTCCATTTTCGATTTTATGGGTATTCACCATTTGGAGATTTGAAGCCACCATTAGAAGCACCTTCACCTCCTTAACATTTTGAGGTAAAAAGAAGTTCGAAAATCCATGGTTTCTAGCCCTTGTTTGCATTTTAAGAATTCTCAGTTTTTGAACTCTCGCTCTTCCTTGTTCCAGCCGATTTTGGCTCCTTGGTTGGGCTAGAAATCTTGTTCTCTTGCTAGTCAAGAACTTCATCCATTCATTGGAAGGTAATACTCTCTTCTAAACCTAAAACTTAAATTCTAGGGTTAGTATAAAATGAAGCTAAATGGTATTGTGTATGTGTATGTGCTGTAGCACTTGTGTGTGTTTGAGTCTCATTGGGACCGAGAACAAAGGAAGAGGAAAGGAAGAAGGAAAAAGGAAGAAAAGAAAACTAGCAAGACAAGGTAATTGTACTTACCTTGAGCTAGTTGTATATGTAGTATTGTAACAGTTTTTGGAGTAGTAGAAATGGGTAATGTATTGAGTATGAGTAGTAGTAATGTAAAAATGTATTGGAGAAAAGAATGTAACAGTTTTTGAAGTATTTAAATGAGTTTTAAAAGCTTGGGAAAACATGGGGTATTGAATGGGTATGTGCAGGATTTTATGGATGTTGTAGTGGTATTGAAATGTGTATAATGAGGATTGTGTAACAGGTTGTGAGAACATGAATTTGTGAGCTGAATTAGTGTGTGGAGAATGTTAGAAATATAGGGGAAACCATGTCAAAATTTGTGTAGAAAGGAGAGGACTTAAGTTGTTTAAGAAGAGGAAATACTTGGAGAGTTTAAATGGAGAGTTTTGTAGTTTGTAACAGATTTTGAAAGAAGTATGTTAAGGGAATGGAACTAGGATGTGAGTAATGAATTTGAGATGCCAAGAGTAGCATTAGTTGAGAGAGTAATGAAGGTTAGAAGTTTGAATGAAATCTGTAGCAATGAAGAAAGAAAATTGGTATAAGTGCTGGAATGAAGGGAGGGAAATGGTGTAAGTGGATTGATGGATTTAGCAATGAGTTTGATGGATGAACGAAGGTGAACTAGAGGATTTTAATGGTGTTTAAACATGTAGGAAACATGTGGAAATGAGTAGGAAAAGATTGGGTGTGAATTGAGTAGAGTTTGGGATTCAAAATAAGTAATTAAAATGAGTACTGGGCTGGACCGACCCTAGGACCGATCCTAGCTGGGTCGACGACCCGAAATCAGTAATCCCGAAAGCTTCTGCATCCGACCGACCCAGAGACCGACTCTGTCTGGGTCGGTCGAGTGGGAATCTTTGGGTGGAAATGTCTCTGCAGCCGACCGACCCAGGGGACCGACCCTGCCTGGGTCGGTCGAGAAGAAATTTTGAATCGGATTCTTTCTGTAGCCGACCGACCCGGTGGGCCGACCCTGGCTGGGTCGGTCGGTGAAATTTCGTCTCGTAATTTTCTGTAGAGTCTCTGCACCGACCGACCCAGGGGACCGACCCAGGGTGGGTCGGTCGGGTCAAACAAAAAAAATGTTTTAATTATATGACTATAGCAATCATATACATATATATATGCCTATATACCCATATGCATATATATGTAGTAATACACCATTGATGGAGTAATAATGGTAAGGAAGTAAGTAATTTTGTAAGAGAACAAGTTTGTGAAGTAGTAAAGAAAAGAATGGTTTTATAACCAAGTATGAATGTAAAGAAGTAGTAAGTATACATTGAAAGTATTAATGAGGGAGTAAGTTAGATCAATAATAGATCATTGATCATACTACTTCATGGATGTATAGGAATCAAATAGTTGATCCCCAAAGGAACCGGTAGAACGTATTCGACGGTGAACGGTATGATTTCCTCATGCCCTGTATCCTAACTTGGTTACCCCCGATTTGTGTGCTTATGTGATCACCAACAAGATAAATGCATGAATCGGATTTATATTGCACTTATATGTGTTTGAACTATATTGTTCTGGTTTTATGCTCCTGAACATTTAGTTTGTATAATTCATGAAATGAATGAATGGAAACGATGGGTATGTGTAAGTATGAGTACTTGTGTATGTACGTATGTATGGAAGTAAGTATGGACTTCTACTAATTCCTAACAACCTAACTCCTAACATGAGTATTGAGTAAAATGGAATGAGTAGAAGCCCGATATAGTTTCGGCCACGCGTGAGGATAAGGAACCACAAGAGGTTGGAACCGAATCCTGGCTATGATCTTTTCCTCGGACCAATTCCCTTTGTATGGGTAGCATCCTGGATTAGTGTGCCATCTCAAAGCCCGGTGGTGGGAGATAGTACTCCCTGCCCGGAGGTCATACCGACTTAACTGGAAGTAAAGTATGTAAGGAGTAAGTATCGTATGTGTATTGGTCTTGACTGTTGTAAGTCATTGACCTTGAGTAAATGAGTATTGAACACCCGATTAACCCGGGTGTGTAAAGAAGCTAACAAGCCTTCTGTATGAATTGGGGAAGTGTATCTCCGTATTGCGTATTGAGTATGTAACGAGTATGTATTGTGTATGTGTATTCTGGAGGATGGTAAGTAAGTATTGGTTGACTTGTATTGTCTTCCAAGCATGTATTGTACTGTACGTATGTATGTGTACCTTGTGTAGTATTGTAGTACCGTGAATGAAAGCATGTAAGTATGTATGTATGTATGAAAGTATGTATGCATGTATGTAATGCAAAATGAATTGCATGTATTCGACCAAATGGTCGGCGTACCCTCGCTAGTACGCGGGGTATGCGGTTATCATATTCAGCGAAAGCTGACCCCCTCGGGGAACATTTTTAGTGTGCAGGTACCGAAGCGGATGTGGTCAAGGTGAGAGACCGGTGACTACACTTGGATAGTTAGAAGTGGAATGTAGAGGTGTACTAAATGGCACACTCTTGTAATTAGAAGTATTTAGTTTGTGAGGAATGGGTAGCAGATTGACTTCTAGTGAGTGTGTATGAATTCGGGGAGAAGTACTGTATTGATTTTGGAACCTAGTAAACTCGGTATGCGTAGTGTATTATCTTGTACGGAATTGTGGGGTATTGTATTGAATGGAGTAATGTATCGAATGGAGTATTGTAGTATCCAGTATGTAATGAGAGTATGTATTGTATTAAGTAGTACTCGGATATTCCGGTCCATCAGACTGATGCTGTATGTAGCAGTAGTAGCCTTGTTAGTCACGTGGGTGACTAACGGCATTGTATCACCCGATGTATGTAAGTATGTATCCGCTGCGTGACTCGGGAAGCATGAGGAGATTGGACGGTAATGATTGAATTAATATTAGGGGTGTTACAAAAAGACACTCAGTCCTACAGAGTGCAGAGGCGTAAACTCCCAGCAGTTAATATCTAATGAGACAGCCAGATAAAAAGGAACCAATGATCATGGAAGTTGTACATTCACGGCTCAGTTAGTCACATCAAGCTGAGTTAGTCACACAAACAGTTTCCTTTTAGAATCCAATCAAGCTCAGTTAGCATTTTCCAAAACATCCATAAAGTCCGTTAGCAAAAGTATCTGAGTACGAGAAATCGTACAAAACATCCCATAAAGGCCAAAACCCAACAAGCTGAGTACGAGAAATCGTACCTGATTAGCGCTGTAGCAGTCCTAGTAGACTCGTGCAAACATTCAACACACTCTGAGGAATATTAAAGGTAGTATATCATCAATAACTTGTAGCCTAAGTTAAACTTAAACAAATTCCTCACTCTTATTTCTTAAGTCTCAAATGTCTTTTAAGCCCTCACTTAAATGTTATGTGTAATCGTTGACCTATCTTAGAATGTTATATAACTCAGGGTTGTAAGACCAGGGAATGTATTTTTATTGACACTTGTTAATTGTTCCACTCTTATCCACTTTACTCATACTTAACCATAATTCCCACATTCAAGAGTTTTGAGACCCTTATATCATAAGTGCATTTTATATTAATCATCTAATCTTAGAATCTCAATAATAATTATTAAGTTCGATACATTTATTCTTACTTCAGGATAAACAACGCACTATGACTTACAATGGGTTTATCTTAGAATACTATACCATTACTTCACGATGTAACGATTATGTATTTAATCAATATCTACTAGCTCATTTTGATTAAGTTTTCCCCTTAGCTTAAGTAAGATCTACATCCTGTATATTGGAATCATAGTGTTATAGATGCATTTTATTATAACTTAATTGAGCTACTAAACTCAATTATCATATCCTTAATTCAGAATGACATTTTATTACAACCGTCTAACAATCTTGTCATAAGATGTTTAAATTACTTTCAATCTTAAAATAACTATATTATAATTAACTTAGACTTATCGAACTCTTACATTTAGTAGAAAAGTATATTATTTGTTTTATCATTAACTATATAATAAAGTGTTTTAAGATAACCTTTTACGTATCCTTATTTAATTCCGTAACTGTTTTATTTTTACACACATTCCCGCTATAGACTATGTATAATCCTTTTATACTAAATTTTAATAAACTTATGTCTTAAATACATTTTTCATATTTTTTACAAAACCTAAGGTTTCAAAGGAATAACTTAATAAATTAATCTCCTTTATTATGTTTTAGGATGAACATTATATCTTAACATACGGTAAAATTTATCTAAGGATTAAATCCCCATTCATAAGTGAAATTGTTAATTACTTAATAAGATAATCTATTCTGAAAAATCCTCATACCTTATATTCAATGACACGTTAATATTTCCAGTTTCAAAAGGTAAATCAATATAATCCCTTACGTAACTTAGTTCCATCTAATTAAAGGTTTAAAGATTTTAAGTATCTAATTTCTATTTGCAAACCTTTTTATAAGACTTTAACTATTATGTACAACTCTTATTTATAAACTCACATTGCGAACATTGGTAATTAATGTTTTTTATATGGCTTAACTAACGCCAAGAAACTTAAGGATTATTATTTAGATAAATTTCCAAAACATAGTTTAATATAGTTTTATACCATAATCCTTTTAATGATTTTATCCTAAAACATTAAGTTATATTTCAATACCATAAATGTTAAGAAATAATTAAATCTAGACTTACTAATCCACCCCACATTTAGATGTAAAAGTATTTTATTTATTTATTATTGTTTATATATTAAGAACATTTAGATGTAAAAGTATTACATTTATTTATTAATTATATAGTAAGTTCTATTGTGTAAAATCTAATTACAAATATTCCTAAGTCCTAACTTATTAATTACCAAACCAAATTATAGATTTACATTCTGGTCTTTGACAAATAATATTACACATGTATTTTAATATGGTTTATATAAATCTTAGAAATCCAAGATAACTCTTTAAGCTTAATTTCATAACTATAATTTAATACCACCTCATATAATATTCTCCTATTAGTATTATGTAGAGGTTTAGTTTAACTTACTAATTCCTTCGTATTATATTTCCTATAAGGTATTTAATTTTACTATGTTTACTGTGTATATATTTATATATACTAGGATTTGTACAAAACATTATTTATGTAGTTTTATTGTATTTAATTATTTATATTAACTTCGACACACACCTACATCCAAAATATGGTTAATAAAATAAAGTATTTTCCTTAGTTTCAATTAAGTATATTAACTACCATATATAATTAATATAAATGTAGATTAATTTAGCTCCTTGATTTAACCTAAGTTACTATGTTATTTCTTTTACATATATGTGTAAATATATATATATATTCCTTAGTTTTAATTAAGAATATTAACTCCCGTATAATATAATAAATAAAACGTAAAAATAATTATATTCCTTGATTTATATAAGTTTCCACTTAAATATGTATATATACATATATGTAAATAATTTCACTTCTATTAAAAACTAATACCTAAACATTTATAAACTTACTGTTATAAAATGTTAATTTAGTGTTCCATATTTTTCCCAGATTAAAAAGTTTATTAGCAAACCATACTTTAATTTTTTTGGTTACATTAAAAACCATATATTATAAGTTATTCCTATGAAAACCTCATAAACACAATTTTTAAAACCTTTTACCATTGCCCAAAAATCCCCAAATTTAATATACAGTAACTATAACATTTTAGACACATTATAAAAATTTTATTTCATAAAAATATCTTTTTAATTTAGCCAAATAATTCCAGAAAACCCGTAACTTGCAAAAATCATAACTTACGTTTAACAACTCCAAAACCATATTAATTTACATCAAAATAAACTAGATTAAATAAGGAATCTATGGTTAAAATTTCAAGTCCAAATACATTCGGGAAGGTATTTAAATTAATTCAACAAGTTAAGATTTATTTCTGAAATCATAATAAAAACTTATACTCTTAATTTGAAACGATCTAATCTCAGCCGTCCGTTTCCTATAGCTACGATCGGACGGCTGCTGAAAGCCAAGTTCATCAGCAACCTCCTCTACCTAGTCGAGTACTAAATCGTAATTATCTCACAATCTACAGAACGCAATCGAGTGATTCTTGTTTCTAGGGTTTCGAAATCAAATTTGGGTTCTAATGATACCAATTTCCCCAATTATAATGCAGTATTCATTGGGTTTCGATTTCTGTTTCGAAGTTAGGTTTTCTTTTCCGGTTTCGAATTCGATTTGTCAAATTCTCTCAATTTGTTGCGTAATTGGGTAAATTGATAGAGGGTTATGAACGGGAATGCAAAACAGAGTAGCATTATAGGTATAATTTGGTCGGAATCGTACCGGAGATGCGCCGGCAAGGCAATTCGAACTCGTTTTTCTGGAAAACTAGTTTTATGTGTTGTTCAGGTAGGCAACTTCACGGATCAACTCGGGATAACTGAGATGGATTCAATCCATAAACCTACGCCATTTTAAAGAAGACATGTAACTCTAAACATTGGTGGAAGAATCATGGAAAACGAATAACTAGGGAGAAAGTTATAGATCCACAAAGATCGGAGTTTACCATGTCGTTTCTGGAAATATTCTGGGCAAAAACCGACGTGATCGAGTAGGTAACTTTAGACGACTCGCTCTCCCTATTGGTTGCGAATCAGCCTTGGTCATTAACATGAAAGTTGTAGAGGGATTTGAGATCTTCAAAACAAGCTAAAGAACACGAAATTTGGATGAGAAACGAAGAAGTTATGACGAGACGAAGTTTACCCGATTTCAGGAAAAACTGGAATTCTGGGTTACGCAATCGCGAGGAGCCAACTTTGGATCAATTTTCCGGTCATTGTAGAAGGAGTTAGATGATGTGTGAGTAATGGTTGGAAAGATGAGATTAAGGAGAAGAGAATGAAACAGACGGCATACCAAATGGTAGAGTAGAGCAGGAGATATAGGCGTTTCAAATTCGACCCTCGACATGCCAAAACTGTCGAAAACTGGGACTGTTCAGTGGTAATGCCTAGCTGACTGACACGTCAGCATTTCTCAAAATTTTGACTCTAAACTTCAATCTATCATAACTTTGGCTAGGATGGTCCGTTTTTAACGTTCTTTTTATCGATCTTCATGGTTTTTCATAACCTATTTATTGGTATAGGTTTAATGGCCTGGTTTGACCATTCTCAAAAAGTCAACTCTAGCAAGGCTTAATAAGCTTTAAGGTTTCTAGAATTTTATATTGACTTTTATGTTTCAAAACAATGTTCCAAAACTTCCTAAAATCTTTATAATATATTTGGAGTGTTTAGAAATTTTCCAAGATTTATTGACTTATAAATCTTATTATTAAATTCATAATACTATATAATAATGTATAATAATTAGGGTTAAATAGGAGAAAACCCCTAAATAAATTTCATAATTCCATATAATAATTTAATATTCATAATTCCATACCATAATTTAATATTAATAGTATTATTTATGGTTTAATAAAAGAAATCCCCTAAATTAATTTAAATTAATTTAGGGGTATTTCAAAATCGGTTTGTGTGGACCCTCGCTCTCATATGATGCAAAGGTGCAGAAAATTAAAGTGCGCATGAAAGTAAACAAACAGAGTAATAAAGCCATAAATAAACATTTTCGAGTTAAGCCCTCTTTCTTAAAATTAAAACAAGTTAAAATTAAGAAGTTTGTCCCCAGCAGAGTCGCCAGTCTGTGAGCCTCGATTTTAAACCCTATTCTATGTTGATTAAAGTTGATTAGGATCTAATCCGGGTTTTAGGTCCACTTATAACCTAAGATTAATAACTATGTCATATAACAAAAATTAATAAAACCTAAGCTAGCTCACTGGAACCTATTAAGAGTCGCCACCTAATTTTAACCTAGATCAAATTAGGAAAGGAGAGTTCGGGTTCGGGGGCTTGATATTCGACTTAATTAGGGTTCAATTACTTTCATTACCCCTAGAAGTCGTTTTTCCTCTACTTAGTTTAATTACGGCTTATTACGAGTCGTTTTTAACCTAAGTGCGCGCTTCTGTTTTTTTTATTTTTTAACATTTTTTTGACAGAAAATTAAAATGGAAATTAAAATACCAAAACTAGGGTTTCGGAGGCAGAATTAGGTCAAGTTTGTTTTCGTCCATGGCTGCGGACCTAATGTCCGACCCACGGACCCTAGTAACTTAATTACACAGAAAAGTCAAATTAAACAGAATGAGATTTTGAAAAGTCCGGGGCACGGACAGGACGTCCGTGGGCCCGGACATGTTTTTATAAAACCCTAAATTTTGAAAATAAAATATCCGCCACCGTCGGGGGCGTCCGGCTTTCGGACAGGGCGTCCGGGACCCGGACATAGCGTCCGTGGTGCGGACCGCCCTCGGACAGCGGCGTTTGGGTGGCTCCCGGCGGTGTTTCTGGCTAAATTTTATGGGTAGGTAGCCTGAAAGATTCTAAACACGTTAGTGATTGAAAGTTTACAATTTGAATTCGAATTAAGCACTAAACTTAGCAAACAAGTTATTGAGCAGAAGCGAAAACAAACACTAATTCAGAAGCGATAAAAAGTCAATTCGACTCCAAATTTTAACACAGAGTAGTTAAAGTTGAACAAAGTCAGAAAAACATGACTTCAACCTGTTTTACCTTCGGATTTAATGAGACTCTTCACAACGGGGATCTTTTGGTGCTTCGTTGATGCCGGTTTTGGATTGACTTCGAATTGTGCTTCTGACTCCTTCTTCTTTATGCTGTTAAGGACGTTTTTCTTCTGTTTTTGTGGTGGTTTTGTGTGTTTTTGGTGCTTGGAAGTTCAATAGGAGAAGAAAGGATTTTTTGGTGATTTCGGGGTGATTTCTGCAGTGTTTCGGTATTGATTTGAGGCTTAGAAGTGTTAAAACGTGGGGAGAAAGTTTGTGGCTGTGTTTTCGGACTTTGGAAGTGTTCTCCTCTGCCCTAGGTCGTTTTTGGAAGGTCCTTTTATAGAAAGAGCAAGGCCATGTTGATAGAACAAGATTTTTATCTAAAACCCTGATTTTGTGCTCTAAGGGAATCTGATTTTTTAAAATATGTTGCAGGCCGATAAAAATTATGAAATTTTAACTGAAGGTAAAGGATGAAATTTAAGAATTTTGAGAGTTGAAATCGGGTTATTTTGATAAATAACCGATTAGATAAAAATCTCACAATCTGGAATCTCCCATAATTCATAACTTATTATTGGAAAGTTGAAATAACGAAATTCCAACGGCATTAGTCTTTAATAATCATCCTATATCTTTTGTTAAAATTTCATGACGTTTTGTTTTGATTTCGGTATTTTCCATAGGAGAGAGAAAATTGCAAAAATGATTGAATTTCTCTTTTAAATTTTGGGATAAGGTTCCAAATAAAACAATTTCAGGTTTATGACTGTATGTAGTCATGCTAACCATGTGACAATTTTATTTTAATTTTGGAAACCTTTTATTATTTCTATTTCGAGGTTATTTCATGTGTTAATTAAAGAAATTAGCTTATAATATGAATTAAAAGCTAAATTTCCAGAATGAATATTATCAGAAAATCATGAAATACCTTTCATAATGACTACGATATTTGGAATTGTTTGGTGATGATGTACAAGTCATATGAAAATAGAAAATCCCGAGAATGTCCCTGGAAAATCCTGCATTGGTGCACTTTGACCATTATGCCTTTGAGACTACTAGGGGGGTTGAAATTTTGGGTATAACACTCAAAACATTTACAGAATATTGACAAATCAGAAGAAGTCAAAGAATCCGTAAACATGTCAGAAATCAGAAACAGAAGTCCATTCATTAAGGGACTAAACAGAGCAGAAGTAGACAGAAGCAGAAAACAGAGTGGGACACTAGCGATCGCAGCATACAGACAGAACGAGCAACCAGCTCGTGAACAGAACGAGGAAACCTCACTCGTAAACAGAACAGGTGTAAACACCCGTGAACAGAACGGGGAACACCACCCAGACTTCCCACCAACAGAGGATCCTACATAGCGCGCTACGAGACAGCGTAACCAGCCATCCAAAGGCTCAGACACAGAGATAACTAGGTCCCAAAACAGAAGCTTAAATACAGATAAGCATATGTGCACCAAAGGCACCAGAAAGCACATAGATGGCTTGGAAATCAGAAGGGGAATCCAACCCCGCAAACGGAAGTCAAAACGGAGCTCAAACGAGCAAGTTATTGTCAAAACAGAGGCATGTCCGAACTTGTGTCCGGACATCAATGTTCGGACACAAGCCGAGACTCAGAAGTCGAAATCAGACAGATGTCCGAACATGTGTCCGAACTACAAAGTTCGGACACAGGTCGAACTTCAAAACAGATGAAGAGTCAGAGGTGTCCGAACATCCAAGTTCGGACGTTCTTCGGAAATCAGAACGAGCAGAGTCCGAACTTGTGTCCGGACATCAGAGTTTCAGACACAAGTCGAAGCCAAAATCAGAGAAAAACAGAAGGCTGTGTCCGAACTTCAAAGCTCGGACAGAAGTTCGGACACAGCGAAAACTTCAGAAAGTTTAAGCGCAGAAGGGCATGTCCGAACTTCAACGGTCGGACAGAAGTTCGGACACGCCGAAAAATACAGAGAACAGAGGCGATTTTCACACAGAACAGAAGCATCAAGACACTGTCAAAACAATATAGGTTTTCAGAAAACAACCTTGGGGGTTTGTAAGTATTAAAACACCATCAAACAGACAATTCGCAACCACAATTGCAAGGCAAAAACACATTTAAACTCAGAACCGGAACGCAACTCCCCAAGGCTGAACACACAAGCCGAATCCATAAGCCACCTACCTCGCAATTAGCAGACGAAACCCAAATCTGATGCAGAGACGAAAACCTCACAATCCGAAGCAGCAGAACTCAGCCAACGCAGACCGAAACGCAATATCAAAACACTGATTCTGATACGGAATCACCGACGAAGCCAACAGCAGGAGAAATCGATCGGGACAGAGAAGCCAACGCTGATTCACAATCAGATTGCAGAGGTAAAATCAGAAAGAGAAAGTTCTCAAAACCCAAAACCTCAAAACTGAAACTGAGTTGTATAATCCATATACAATTCGCAAACCTGATTGCAATGGAGGAGAAGAAGCAAACGCAGAATCCCCAATGGCGCAGCACAACGAACGAACGATCAGAAAACACAACGCAGGAGAGGAAAAACTCTGAAGAACAAGAGAGAGAAGAGAGATGGGTTGAGGGTTTCCAACTGAGCGAGAAGAGGAGCGTAAATGATCGTGAGAACGTGTTTAGAAGTGAGAGTAATTAAGAAGGAAGGAATTGAAATAATAAGAGGAAAAGGAAATAAAATGATTAAGGGATTAACCTCACCAGAAATAAAATAAGGAAGGGAAAAGACTCCTTCGGCCTCCTCTTCTTTAATAAGGACTTCCGTGTCCTAAATTCAGAATGGACCAACTTAATGAACCATAGTAACGAAATAAAATATAACCAAATCTTGGGTTATAACAACAGTGGTTTTGGGTGTAGACTTTGTCCACTTACCGGGTTAGTACCGGAACATTTTAAGCTGGGAGAAAGACTGCATTCTCTCGAGGGTACGATACCCACATATAATTTTGAAGTTGAGAGAAAGATTTCATTCTCTCGAGGGTACGACACCCACCTCTATATTTAAGTACAGGAGTTGACTACGTTCTCTCCTGCGGGATTTATTACCCAACCATTAACGCGAGAGTCTTATCTCATCTGAAGGGTTTATCATACCCGTTCCAAAATTAAATAACTAACTTGACCTCTGCTGTCATGTTTCTCTTTGTGATGCAGTTGACCTTGTATGGTTACTTGAGTGATTTATATATGATGCATGTTTTCAATGTTTGATAAAAATGAACTGCATGCTTATGTCAAATTTGTCGTGTGTGGCCCGCTAGCTTATGGGCTGCACGGGTTCATACCAGCAATTTATTTTGCTGAGCCATTTCATGGCTTACCATTCACAGGTACCTGAAGAAAGAAGAGGTTTCCCGACCGAGTGTAGGTGGGGTAGAATTAAGACATGGGATTATTACTTTCTGTATCATTTTATAGTACTGTACCTTTTTTTCTGTTAGCTTTTGTTATTTTTAGCGGTTTGTATTCAGCGCTCAGACTGTATCATTTGTAAGTTGTATTGGAGTTAGCCTTGTTAGTCACATGGGTGACTAACGGCGGTGTAGTACCACCCGTTTTATGTATTTGTTCCGCTGCATTTCCAGTGGTCTTTGGGAGCTATCATCGTACAGGTTGTGGAGTTTTGGGTTGGGGTGTTACACTCTTCATTAATTTGTCAAATTTATTATCACTCTCTCCGATGTGGTACAAACGTGGGGTAGTGTCTCTTGATCCACTGGTGGCCCAATCTCGAATTTCTTCACAGAGGGATTCAATCCCACTCAGAAATTGCTCTCCTGGTTTTTTCAGGACTACTACACCGAGGGAGGAAAGCACCATGGCTTTGCACTGGTATACCAGTCCCTTATAGAACAACTGGGAAAGTTGCTCCTTTGTGAGACCGTGTGGGGACATGTCAGAAGCAACCCCTTGAACCGATCCCAAGTCTCACATATGTTCTTCGATCCTGGTTGTTTGAAATTATAGATCTCGGCGATCATCTCCAGAGTTCGACTTGGTGGCAGGAACTTGTCGTAGAATTTGGTTGCCATGCCATCCCATGTGGAAATGGTACTTGGAGTCAGACTATGGTACCATTTGCTTGCAATCCCTGTGAGGGAAGAGAGAGAGTCATGCATATTGCAGGACGGCATCGGTGGCAGTAAGGCTGTTGACGTGCTGCAGAAACTTGGTTACGTGTAGCAGGGCTTCGACCAGGTTCGAACCATTAAACATGCCCAACTCTTTACACAACGAAACTGATGATATGGCTTCAATTTTTGCCACTCATCATATTCGGTTGCTAAAAGGTGAGGAAGGTTGATAACGGGTTGTTGGCCTTGACTGGATGGCCGGTTGATGTTGCGTACGGTGGGAGTTGCCATGTCGTAGTTGGTACTTGAATCTTCTTGTGTATAATGTTGGTTCCTTCTCTGTCTTAAAGATCAAAGAAGAGTCCTCTCGATCTCTGGGTTGTAGCTTGCTATTTCGTCAAGAAGACTACGTGATCGAAGAAGAATTCACTTTAGAAGAGCGAGTACCTAAGAGATGTCATAGAGAATATTTTATGTAACACGAAATTGATTATAACTCTGAAATCATAAATATAAATTTTATTTAAGGAAAAGGTATCATCGTTGTTAAATAGTAACACTTATTATTATACATGGCATCATATATCTAATATATAGCTCTAAACCTACACCACCTAACCCTACTGGTGAATATACCATAGAGGGAGTCTCTCCTGGAAACCCTACTAGTGAATATACTCATATGAGGGTATTTCCTTCTAAGTTCATGTACTGGTAAAACCCTCATGTGTGCTTGGATTCTAAGGCGATGATAGGAGAGGGCTGGAGTCATCCTCCTTCGCTTTATAATAATCTCTATCCCTGTGCAAGGTTCCAAGGTATTCACTACATAAATGTGCAAAAAATGAAAGAGCCTTGAATCCCCCCTTTGCATTTCGGCCACCCACATTTTGTAAGCAACCTGAATACAAAGTTCATATACGGATGAGATAGATATAAGAGGATCGAAATCAAGAAAAAGAACACTAAATTGAGACGTGTCGGGTGCGTTGCCGGAAGCGTAGTTCCTGGCGTCAGACTTCCTCCGAATTTGCCGGATCACAACACCCGACATCACGCACGGCACGTTCAACTAAATATAAAGAATAACGAATCAACACAAATTTATTATTTAACGAAAACTAAAAATAAAATTTAGAATGTGTCGGACGCTACGCCGGCCGTATCATGCCCGGCATCAGACTTCATCCGAATATGCCGGGTTATAAAATCCGGTATCACGCACGGCATATTCAACAAATTTAGAAAACAATGCATAAATCAATGAATAAAGAATAAACAATCACCAATTTTAGGACTTGGGCTTTTTCCAAGTCCCCGGCAGCGGCGCCATTTTGCTAACAAGGAATTTGTAGGGAACATTATATACAAAATTGAATAAAAGAATAAATGAATCCTACAACTCTACTACGGGTAGCGAAAAAAATTCGGTCGGAATAAAGTGTAAGTAAATTATGACCAAAAGTATCGAATCCTAGGGACTAAATAGAAAATTAATCCTAATCCTAGTAATTACCTAATTCTAACAAGGGGGAAAAATGAACATTAATTCAAATTAAAACAACTATCTAATAATCTTACTAAATAGAGTATTTACAATGAACTATCCTTGATTCGGGATAATAATCAACCTAAGAACAAGTATGATCACAAAGTCAAATTAGCAAGTCTCGAATTAATCAAACCTATGAACGCGCCGGATGTCATGCCGGACATCAAATGCACGGCACATTCAAGGACTTTGAATGTGCCGTACACCAGCCATCCGGCAGTACACCCGGCAGGATCAATTTGTTAACGGTATTTCCAGTTTCGGGTCTGATAACAGGAACTCACTACCCCATATTGAAACCAGCAAATATGTTGCCAATAAACAAACAAGATAGTGGAGAGATAACAGATTAATTCAACATCTTAAGTCTTGAGGCCTAATCTAAAACAAATTTAAAGATCACTAAGATTCCATAACCTGTTCTACTCATGTTTTATGAACTTTGAACAGAATTTTGAGATAAGGAGAACAAGTAGCGAAATCGTTCCACTTTGCACAACGATCAAAATCTTAGTTTGAAACTTGCAAACTATATTAACGATCATAATTGTTTTACAAAGAGAATCATCCCTAACTAAGGATAACCAAGGATCCTACTCAACCAAGCATACAATTATAGAAGAGACATAAGGAGGGAAAGAAAACTTAGTAAGAATTCCCTCGAACCCGATAGAAGTCTTCTCTTCGTAGGTTGGAATTGTAGAACTCCTTGGCAGCAATGCACGGTGATTTTGGACGGTATGAGGCGTGGAATGTGGAA
This sequence comes from Limonium bicolor, assembly GCA_023374045.1. Classification (NCBI taxonomy): domain Eukaryota; kingdom Viridiplantae; phylum Streptophyta; class Magnoliopsida; order Caryophyllales; family Plumbaginaceae; genus Limonium; species Limonium bicolor. The sequence goes on from CM041781.1 coordinate 75,152,902, forward strand.
TGAAGATGATGATGTGACTCTCTGCCTATTTATAAGCCTCAAATTCTTCATGTGCCGGGAGTCAAGCCGGATCAGTAGTACCCGGCACCACGTGTTTTCTAACGGCCAACTAACCGCCAAATCCAGCGAAACGATGCTTGTGCCGGACAGGGGACGTCTGGCACCACACCCGGCATGGTAATTAACTACTATCTTCTGATGAATCGAGGTGACTTCACACTGGTGCCAGCTAGGGGATACTCGGCACTACGTCCGGCAACACCTCTGCTCTGCTCCATACTCTTGTTCTGAGTTGATCTTCTGGCATCATGCCCGACATTACTCGATCCTTTGATTAGAATTTTATTCCTTGCACAAAAAATCATAACAAACATAAGTCTGAACATATAAAACAAACTTTATATGCAATATAATATAAATACTAGTTCTACTATCCTTATTTTGACAAATATTCTTATAATTCTAACTTATAAAATATCATAAGTCTGAGGCTTATCATGTATCGAGATTTTGGTGCAGCCTGTTGTAACACCCCTACCGCTAATCCTATACTTACTGTCTAATCATCACGGTTATTCTCACTACTCGCAGCGGAAATACAATTCTACGGCGGGTGATACACGCCGCTAACCTCCCATACGGTTAGCAAGGCTTACTCTACATACAGTTACGTCTGATAATCAAGAATACCGAGCTACTATAAATACTTCCTAATTCATACATAACCTTTACTTACATCACTAGATTACCGAGTATCCAAAAACATAATGAATTATATCCCTTCTTCCAAGTTACAAAATAATGAGTTTAAACAACCTACTCATTTCTCCCAATTCACAATCCCTTTAAAATCCAAAGGGTCTACCCCATGGTACACCGGATAATCAAAAGGCATTAGCCGTGTACACTTAGTACAACCATCCATATCCACTAATTACACAAAATAATCAATCTTGATCTCATCACAATCTTCCCCATTCACGAGCCTGTAAAATTAAAAACAGTGCCCCAAGGGGCTCAGCAAAACGGCTGCATAACTTCGTATATACCTCGTGCTAACTAGGGTACGCCGACTAATTGGTCTACTATACATGGAGTTTGTATTATACATGCTATTACATATAACAATGCATTCATACAAAATACAATACCTATAACCGAAGGCAATACACAAGCCAAACAATATTATAATACCATTCATAATCCTTACTTCATCATTGGTTAGCCAGTTACCCGTCCGGGTTAATCGGATGTTCTTTACTCTTTTACTCGGTGCCACATTACTTACACAATCTTGCTCATACAATACTTGCTTACTTCATCTTACTTACTTACTCTTATATACTTACTTATACTCATGTTAAGTCGGTATGACCTCCGGGCAGGGACTACACCATCCCACCACTGGGCTTTAGGGTGGCTCACTAATCCAGGATGCTACCCATTTAAGGGGTTTGGTCCATGGGAAAGATTAAGGCCAGGATTTGGATCCAACCTTTTATGTCTCCTCCTCCTCACGCGTGGCCGAAACTATATCGGACTTCTACTCATTCCAATTTACCAATTTCTTATGTTAGAAATGTTGCTAGTTAGGAATCAGTTAGAAGTCATATACTATAATACTTAGTCAATACAATACACACAAAGCACATACACACTTCATTCTCACCCATTCATTTCATGAATTATACAAACTGAGAGTTAAGATAAATATTCAACAAGGAACAATATCATATAAGCACAAGTAAGCGCAATAAATCCGATTCATGCATTTTATCTTATTTAGGTGATCAATTAGCACACAAACACACAAATCAGAGTAGCCAAGGTAGCATACATGGCATGAGAAGTTCATACCGTTCACCGTTGACTTGGACTCACCGACTCCCCTTCGGTGTTCGACTAATCAAATCCTATCACATACATGCGGTCCAGCGGTTAATTAACTATAATTAACTTAACTCGTTTCATCTTTTACGTTTCCCGTCTTATAATTACTATATCTTTACAATTCATATACTTCCACATACTTTACTTACTCTTTACTACTTTACAACCTTGTTTATACCTTTAATGACCATTAAACATCATTAATTAAGTCCTAATTATCTTATACTATCATTACCATTCACTTCCTTATCTTAAATGCCACTTTTTAAACTAATTTTAAACATTTCGGGTTGGTCCGGGACTTTGTCCGGGTCTTAGGTCCCGGACCACCCTGTGGTCTGAATCCTAGAATTGAAAATGCATGTGGTCCGGGTCCTTGTACACTAACCAAGTCCCAGACCAGAAGCCTTGAAAAGTCTCGAATGGTTTTATTGGGTGGTCCGGGTCTTGTACATGGGACCAAGTCCCAGACCAGTGTTACCATGAAACTCTCGGCCGATTTTCCAGTATGGTCCGGGTCTTCATACAGGGACTAAGTCCCGGACCTGCTGTTACTTGTTACAGAATTTGCAATTTCTTCATCTGTTACAATCCTATCTTTGCCCAATCAATTCCCCATTATTCCTACACTTAATCCTACATGTTTAAACACCTAATTAAGCTTCTAAACATCTCTAAATCCATTATTAACTCATTATTTCTTTCCACACTAATTCACACACATTATTTTCTAACTTACATTTCAGCACTTGTATTAATTCCTCCTAGACTTGTTATGCTACAGATTTTGATTCCCTCTTCTACCATTCATGGTTTCCTTTCCTAATGCCATTTCCAAGGTTTATAATGCATTATCTTTCACTTCCAACTCTACCCACTACTTAGCTCCTTTTCAAAACTGTTTTTAAGGTATTTTTTCTACCTAGTTTAAGCTCTTAAGTGTTCTAGTTCCTAGGTAAATTGTGACATAGTGTAACACCCCTCTCCATAATCACGTAATAATCTCTCACGTAGCAATAAGTAAAACGTCAAATAATAACAACAATACTCACTCGGGTGTCACCGGCCATTACTCGCCCATGCGAGCAACGAAGCCAACTATCTCCAACTTCCAAAATAAACAAACTACTAACCGCCGTGATAACGAGAACATTCATATACATCATACTAAATCCATACTCATAAACAGCGACAAGTGAGCGTCTACCCAAACCTAAATATACATAACCGTACCATAATACAACTCCATGTGCGGTAATTAAAATAAACTCTAGTTACCCTGTTCCCGCACTTCGGCTTCGGCGATCATCAACAACCTGCATGAGTGTAGTATCAGCGATAGATGCTGAGTATGCCGGGCCTGGACCCTAATGGTCACTTAGTCATTTTAACCATCTTATTATTAGATTGGTTTCATGCTTTACCATTTTACAGTTATAATCAAAACTGTATATACATGTATAATATACATAACCCATTCAACATTCATAATACTCAACCATCCATCCAATCCAATCATTCATAAAATATCACAAACAACATTTGTATATCGAACGTATCAAATAATTGCAGTATAATGTACAATCGCCGTAGCGTACAGTTTCCATAGATAATTTACTTTGGCCATTAAGGCCCCATCCATCCAAACCATGTTTAATTAATACCAGTTGGGCGTCATGTTAAGACAACCTCATAACCTCACCATGGACAGTAGTCCTCCCGTACACACAAAGGTGCTCATTTCGCCAGAGGTCCGGAGGCCCCTGACTATTCACTTAGCCTCGTAAGGCGTCCATATAAAAGGCCGTAGCCACCTGACCCACGATCAAAATAGGGCTTGTTGGGTATAAACCTGGAGCGGAACCCAATCGGGTACCCCTCAGTGATCACAAATGCGCAACCAAGTAGTTCGTAAACTACCGGGATTCCTCACCTCAACTCATACCATCTCTCTCTCATAATGTTTGAGATCTGCTCTTAGTCTTATGAAGAATATAATTCATTTATTAGCTACCCAATGGGTCTCACGCATACCTAGAAGTAATCTAGGTCATATTCATGTTTGAGATCAATGCTCTAGAGACCGACAATGTCGTGACTCGTCCCTAAGTGTTTTACTTAGGTTACCATATACTTAATATTAGTACTATGGTATTATATCAAGTAACCGTCATGTTATCACATTAACGTATATGTATGTTTATATAAGTCGATCTAGTGTTAGTCCCGTAGGACGCTCGTGCATAAATAATTAATGCAGTAACACTTAATCACATACATGTATCCACACACATAACACACAAGTTATATCAACCAAATCCGAGCCCAAGGAGTTTCCTTAGGACACGGATCAAACCCCTTTACATACTGTTCACCAAGACCTAGGATGCGCAGTGTAGACCACTAGCTCGTCAAGCGCCCTCGTCTGAAGTATAATCTAAACGGTAATAAACTATAATTCAGTCTCCATGACTAACTACATCCGGTATTTCCGAATAACAAGTAGCCCCGACAGTTCATCCCCGGATTTCTACAGTTATTTGTTACGGGTTTCTCTAAACCGTTCGGCTTTGTTACTTTAAAACTCGTATGTCAAAATATTTCGACTGTTAAGTTTAATTCATTATATTTCTTTAATCTTATCCATCATTAAATTTAGGTATATAACCTATAGTTGCATGTATGCATGCATAACTATATTATATTGTATTATTTTCCCACCATCCATTATAATACATTGTATTATATATAATCCATTATCTTAGCAAATTATATTTGCATTCAAAAACTACTAACATATAGTTTGTAACTACTTTTTTAATAACCACCACCATTATATTATATGGTTTCCAACCATAATATATATTCATCTTTATATACATTTTTCTTGTATATGTATATATGTACCATATAGGTAAATCCCATGAGTTATAAAACTCTTATATTATATGTTACATTTTATCATCTTATATTAGATGATTATTCCCATTAGTTGTATTTATTATACAACTTGTATTAAGATTATTATCCTAATATTATGTAACATTTTATGTTGTATAATTACAACTCCTAAGGTTTAATCAATAATCACCTTAGTTTATAAATCTTATTTATAGTTTGTCACATTATTTAATGTGAATATCCTTACTTATTAATTCCATCTAAAACATATAATTGTTATAACATTTATAACTTTATAGACCATAGTCTAAAATTCATTTTCCAACCTTTAATATTTTGGTACAGCCCTTGAATTTATTTAAATTCTATTTGACCACATAACATTATGTAATGTTATACCATATACTAATATCATATAATATGATATTTTTATTCCCTTTCATTTATAACCTATAGTTTTATACAAAACTATTATATATTGCCGCATAGGCACATATATTAAACCTTATTCTTTTCCATAAACCATAGTTTCCTTTATTTACAAAATCACCCCATTATTTATACAATGTTATATATTACATATAATATAACATTTTTAACTTATAAAATGGTATAACCTATGGTTATATTTTTGTAAATTCCGAACAGACCCATAACTGTTCTATAATTGCCATTTGGCCCAATTTATAACATATAGTTTAATAATTCATTAAAACTATATATTATACACATATCTTATTAAATACCCTTATATAATTCTAAAAATCACCAAATTTCACCAAAGGGTTATAAATATCCTTATTAACCCATATACTTTCGGTATTTGCTATACCACCACATATTTCTCCAAAGTGTCATAATGACATAATAACTATATATTATACATATATAGTTTATTTTAATTCCAAAATCAACCCAATAAATTCCTAAAAATTCCTAATAGCCCATGGGTGTTTATAATACCATTTTACACCCTTAACTTTCGGTAATAATATATTTACCACATATGTTATAAAATTGTTATAATTAAATACTTAGCTTATTATAAAACCTTAAATAAGTTATCTAGCTTATTTTATTTGGTCAAAACCTAGCATATGGTCAAGGTTGACCACCTTAATATTTCCTTGACCATTAATCTCCATATATTATGGTTTTATACCCAAATTTTCTAGAAATCACCATTTAACCCCAAAACTTTATATAATCTTATAATTTTTATATAAACTCATTTAAACCTCTAATTTTTGGCTTTATTATTATATAGCCCCAAATTTAATTTAATTACACTATAACCCCTTATAATATGCGGTAATGCTTATATACCACTTAAACTTAAATAAACCTTATAAATGCATAAATAAAATGGCCTAAAGTACATGGCCTTATTACAAACATTGGCTTATAAAATAAATTACACATAAATGTCCAAAAATGCATTAAACTCTCGGCCCTTACACATATTTTTCCATATTTACCAATTTTCCACATAATGTCTTAAATTTGACAATTATGTTAATTAATTAGTTAGATAAATTTACCAAACCATTCCTTAATCACCTAAGGTCAAAATAAGACCTTAATATACTCATTCACTCACGGCATATATGTATACATATGTATAAACACATATTAATATACCAAGTGTGGGTTAAGTGATTTATACCTTGTTTTTGCTTAGTTTCGGCCTTGTTTGGTTTCGGCTGCTTAGGAATAAAATTTCCACAGCTTCCTTTACATGTTTTCCAACAGCAATTAAGACATAGTTAGTCTCCAAGCAAGATCAAACCATAAGAAGTGTTTTAATGTATATTTCAAGGTAAAATTTACCTTAGAATACCAAGACAAGCACAAGTTGTCTTCGGCCTGCATGTACAGAATAAAAAGAGCATCAAAAGAGCTACTAAACCAAGGCTTAAAACCGACATAACTCAGATTCGAAGATGGCTAATTTTTACCTTGATTAAAATGCCAAAAATGGTGTTTTTGGCTTAGATCTGGCTATACCTTGAAGCTCTTGATAGATCCACTGAATAAGTATGTTAAGAAGAAGATTATAAGGCTAGGAGAACAGGTTTTACAACCGGATCTAAAGAGAATCAAAAGATAAGTGCTTAAAGCACATTTTTGTACCTTAAGAATAAGATTAGCTTTCTCCACCTTCTTCCCTTGTTAATGCCGAGATTCCCCCTTAATTTAACCTCCAAAACAACCTAGATCCATCGATGGACATGGTTGATACTTAGATCCATCGAAAGAGGAAAGAAAGGTGAAGAGAATGAACATAAAATGGCTTAATAAGCTTACCTATGTCAATTGGTGTTCTCCTCTGTTCTTGGTATGTTACCCACGGTTTGGAGAAGCAAAGAGAGGATGGAGGAGGCCTTGTGTCGGCTGGGAAGCAAGGCAAATGAGAATAATGGAGCTAATTTGCCTTTAAGGTAAGTTTTGCTTATTTTATGTTTTGTAATGCCTAATGACTCATCAAAGGGGATTGGCATCGGTTATTGGAGGGGAAAAGGGTGGTCTCACACAGTTTGAAGGCTTATTCAATAAAGGAGCAAGTGTGTATACTTTAGACTATAATATTAGAAAGGTAAAAGGTAGTCTCCTTAAATTAAGGAGTGGTGTTGGAGACTTGTCCCTTGTATGTGCAAGTGGTGAATTCAAACTCCTCTTGCTTGTGGATGTCGATTCCATGTGGTCCAAGGGGTCAAACTTTGACCTCTTGACCATTCTTAGTCAATGTTGACTCAAACGGGCCCCCTTTTAGGGTTTTATTAATATTTTAATATTAAATTTGTAAAAATTTGTAAATTTCTGGAATTAAATCCCTAATATGATATAATATGATATATTATCATATTTAAAGGTAATTATAACCTTTAAGCCCATTAAAAACCAATTTAGAAGGCAATTACACAAAAACGTGCTTTAAGGTGTTTTAGTGCACATTTTGTGTTGCAATGTGTTTCTGAGCTTGGTTTTCCTTGAGAACAGTTCTGTTGTGTTCCTTACATGATATTTGATCATGGTATCCAATTTTATATCATTTAGAGGTCATTAGACCTTTAAGGTTTTCTTAGAGCACATTTTTGCCCTACTTGACCTTGAAGGATGAAAATGCTTGTTCTTTGTGTTGGAGTGTTTTCCAACAATTGTAATATGTTTAGTTATGTGTTAATATGCTTAGGACAAATTTTTAGGTCCTAAGAAGTTTATTTGGGTATTTATTTACCCTTAACAGTCAAAGGGTGCAACATCTTGCTTTGTGTTGACCACTGTTGTTCTCAGTTGACTTTTAAGGCACGTTTAGGCCTTAATCAATGTGATTAGATATTTAATCCATGTTTTATTAGTTTGGGGTATTTCAATCTACCCCCTTTAAAAAGACTTCGTCCCAAAGTCGCTGCATCAAATAGGTCTGTATATAAATATATAACTACCCATTATTCTCATAATGTATATCTATGTGATATATCATTTACACACATCGTATTGTGCTTATACAGCACATAGCCATCACTTTGTGGCGTTAGTTCAATCATATATGGATATAGGTGATCCATCAGCACCATCATTTCCTATCAATTCTACAAACCCTGACAACCTCCCCGAGGTGTCCACAACATACCATCGTTCCAAATTCCATATCTAATGATTCATTTCGTATCTAGGCGATACCATATGTAATCATTCTACAAAGCAATATAAATATATTTATCACAAGTAGCATAAGAAAAGTATTACACACATGGGTGTATATACATCATTCAAACAGGTATCTCATAAGATACATACATACAAGTGCACATCACACACAAAACAAACCAACAACGTACGCCCCGCGTACCAAACATAACCAACAAAATCTCGTGTGCCCCGCACACCACCAATTCACTGTATGCCATTGTAACACCCCTACCGCTAATACCGTCATTATTGTACAATTACTTACCTTTGCAGCGGATATTACCTACACAACGGCGGGTGTACAATGCCGTTAGTCACCCACGTGACTAACAAGGCGAGTTACAATCCTACATACTATCGGTCTGATGAATATGAACATACCGAGTGCTCTACACAATACATTGCATCCCATTGCTTACTTAACCATAATTCAAATACAACTCCAATACAATACTATACCGAGTCTACTACAATCCTTAAATTATCGATACAGTTTGGACTTCCAAATTCACAATACATACAATTACAATCCCTATTATACAACTACCCATGCTTACATAGCAGTCCCCGTCCTACTCTCTCGAACTGTGGTCATCTTCGAATACCTGCACACTAAAAACGTTCCCCCTAGGGGGTCAGCTTACGCTGCATATGAAATTTGCATATACCGCGTGCTAACCGCGGTACGCCGACTACTTTGGGTCGGATATACATGGAGTTCATTTTACATGCATACATACATACTCATGCTACAACAATACAGTCAACCATACTTACATGCATACATAAGGTTCTTTACCTACCAAGGAAGGCAATTTGTTAGTCAACCGTTCGTTTAGTTATTCGTTCATCCGGTTTCATCGGATGCACTCTTTTTCCTTATTCGGGTTCACAAAGCTTACACCGGGCTTAATCTTACTTATTCGTTGTTTTACTCACACAACGCTCAATACCTTACTCATTACTTCACTCATGCTTTACTCAGTACTCACTGCTACCATTACTTACTCTTACACAGTACTCACTACTTGCTCTTACATACTCCGTACCCATACTCTTCTCCTTACTCATACTTACTCCTTACTCAATACTCATTACTTTACTCATACATACGCAATACTCAATACTCATTACTTTACTCATACATACGCATTACTCAATACTCATTACTTTTGGTCTCTGGGCGGAGTCATACACAAGACTCGCCACCGGGCCTACAAATTCAAAGGCTATACACTTAGCTCCTCAAATATACAAGAGTTCATTTCTACTAGACTACTCAAATTCCCAACACTCCTCTCTTGGAGCATCTTACAATCTCATGGATTAGCCTAGAAGTGTCTCTCTCGATAACCTCCACTAGCTTAGGGAATTGCCACCGTCTAGTATTCTCAGGTTTAAGGGTTTCCCCAACGTACCGAATACTCTCATGTTCGGGACATTACTTACATCAGTCGGGTCCTCTCATAGTGGGTCGACTAATTTGCTAAGGGGTTTAGAGATCCCTCATCATTCTCTACTACTCTCATGGTTCATGACTTGCACCAACATTAATTCCTCTAATCGAGGTTACTTATGTACTTCCACTATTTATTGTTTGTGGATTATTCATTTCAGTTCTCCTACCGTTATCGGGAGGTTACTACTCCCGTACACTCTCTCACATTCTAGTGAGTTCATTGGTTTACGTTATTGTTTATTGGTTCGTAAGTTTAGTGCGTTTCTACATTCCCGTTAGTTCACAACATGACTCTTACTACGAGTCACTAAACAACAAGACTCATCTATGAGTCGGTCCACGCACTAAGTGAAGCCACACAATCAATCAAGAAGGGTTAGCTCACACAACATACAGCAAGACATACAATGAAAGGCAATAAACCGTTTTCATGCTTTAATCTTGATTAGCCGGCATACAGCACACAAATCAACGTAACTCGGTTAGCATATGGGGCATGAGAAAATCATACCTTTCACCGGAGTTAGCTTTACCATGTGTTCCCTTGTACCTTGGTTCACACTTGTTCCACTGGTAATGTTTTAAACATTGTTATTAATGCTATGCTCATACGGTACAACAATAGTTACTACTCCCGTACTTACCCCGTTGTCCGTTGTTTCGGTTTAACTTAATGCTCTTAAACCTACAACTTTCTTAATGACTTCTCAAACTTGTTTACACTTCTTAGGGCCTTTAAATATCATCAAACAAGGCCTTAACAACTCCTAAAACCAATACCATTCACTTCCCCATCAATAGCCACCTTAAAAACACTTTCTGTTGCAAAATTAGAATGGTCCGGGTTTGTGTCCAGGTCTACAAACCCAGACCAAGTCCGGAAATGAGTTTCTGCCTATTTTTATGTGTGGTCCGGGTTTGTGTCTGGGTTTACAAACCCGGACCACCCCCTGGGATGGCCTTCTGCCTTGTTTTTGCTATGGTCCGGGTTTGCGTACCGATTTGTAAACCCGGACCACCTCTGGAACTGTCAAAATTTATAGTTTTTCACCAATTTTCAACCCCTAATTCACCTCTAATCATTTCCTAATCTTTCCACAAGTTTTCTACATGTTTAAGCATCCTAAAACATGCCTTAATCCAGTCCCAAACCTCCTCAACACATTAGTCAAATCCATACTCAATACTTGCTCCATTTCTACAGATTTTTCTTCCTCTCTGTTACAGTTAGCACACTTGTGCATTTCCTTTACTCCCCTTTGCATTTTGCATCTTGTCCCAACTTCATCTTACCATTCCAATTCCTTTCCAATCAACTACACTACCTATGCCAAAGTCCAACTCTCTTTTACCAAATCTTGCACACTAATCCTTCCTAGTTCCTACAATGCATTTTGATACCTCTTTGCTACAGATTTTCATCTTCTTATTTCTCATACTACCATTACCATTCCATAGCTACTAAACATCTCTACTAACTCCAATACACACCTTGGTTCTCCCATTCACCAAGTCATCCTTAATGCACAATTCCTACTAAAATTTCGCCATAGTTCACCTACTTTCCTTACTTATCCACACATATCCTTTCTCATCCAAATCATTCCTATTCTAGCCACACCCTTACATGGGTCCTACCAGCAATAACGGAAATCCTTAATACATCAATACGCCATCAAAAATCAATACCAATCCTTATACACAATATACTCCGCTCCAAGGCCTACAATTCACTTACTAATTCTCAAATACTCAAAACTTCATAAACTTCAATATTAATACAATAGTTTAGGTTCTTTTATTTGTTTACTCATTCCCATTACTCTAATGCATTAAAATTAAGCATTAAGAAGGAGCTCTTACCTTGAGCTTTTAAATTCCTTCATTTCCTTTCCATTTCTCCTCTTTCTCTCTTTCTTGCACCAATCGGTCAAATGGGAATGGAGTTGTCAAACTCCATTCCAACACCCAAGAAACACACAAATGCATTTTAATTATCCTTCTAAACCCTTAGAGAATTCTAATTCAATAAAAAGGCTTAGAACACAAGTTAGGGTTTTTACCTTTGGAGATTTTGAGAGGAGTTCTCACCCTTGAATCAAGAAGGGAATTACTCCACCATTGGAGGTTTGAAACAATGCTCCAAAGCAAGAAGAAAACAAGGTGTTACAAAGAGCAAAAATCGGTCAAGAGAGAAAGGTGAAGAAAATGAATTTCCTTTGGAACTTTTTACCTTAGAAGAAAGAGGATACTCCATGCTACAAGGTGGTGCCCTTTTCTCTTCAAATGGGCAAAACCCACGAAAATGAAACTCATCCTTTTCGAATTTTGAAAAGAGAGAAGTGTGGAGCTTGAAGAGGGGAAGAAGAATATGTGTTCGGTTTTTCATTTGGAGCTCTAAAATGGCTTGAGCATGGAGATGAATAGAGGCTGCCATGGGAACTTCCTTTGGAGCTTCAAAATCGCCCAACAGAAGAGGGAGAAGAGAGAGACATCGCTGGAAGAGAGGAGGAAGCAGTACGTGGGGAAAAGAAATGAGGGGAGAGAGAAAGGCAAAATACTTTTATCTTACTTTTGCTTTTTGCTTTTTACTTTATTTCTTTCTCTTTTTTATTTCTAGCTAGTTTAAGTGTGTGAGAGAGCTAGTTACTCTCTTACAAACCGGCCCACTAATATACATGAGCTGGGAGCGTTTTTCGTCTTTTACAGAAAATGCTCGTTAATTGCAGACTGTATATTGTGAGTGGTTGGAACTGGTGTAATTAAAACAAAAGAAAAGAAATTAAAACTCAAAATAACAGTCGGGCTGCAAACAAATCCCGGTCGCAGTAGTATAGTAAAGTGCAAGCGACCGGATATCGAACCGTGGGACTAAGGGGAATTATTAAGTACCTAAGCTTTGTCACAAGAGGGGGATTAATTGACTTGTTTTTACAAAGTAAGACAAACACATAAAATTAATTGAGTCGAAGATAAATTAAACGGGACTCTGATTCAGGTTAATATAATCTGCTCTTTCATGCTATGTCTACTGGTTTAATTATAATTGTTTGGCAAACTTCCTCTTATTATCTTAAGGACTAAATCATAGACTCATAAGACCTCATTTACCAGAAAATGCAAGGTCCGATGAAAACTCAAGCAAAACACATGTAAACGGACGGTTTAGATATGAGAAATTATCTATGCATCTGAGTACTAACTTATCCGATGAAAACAAGTTTCCTCCAGATTTACGGCTTAATTAACCTATCTATTTATCACCGGTCTGATCAAAATAGACTTTGAAAGCAATTTAATAAACTCATGACATTTATTAAAAAGGCGAGAGATAAGCTTTAATCGTAACATACTGTATTTAAATAAAACCAGTAAACATATTGCATAATTAATACAAACACATAATAACCATTCCCAGAGTATATATATTCTAGCCTAACATATTAAATAGATTGATCTGCTATTTGACTACGTCGGACTAGATGGAATGGTGGAATGAAAAGAAAATAAAATGGAGAAGATGGGAGAAGAGAAATGGAATGGACGTGAGGTTTTTGATGAAGTGGATCGAAGATGGATGATGGATGAGGGTAGTGTTAGTCTGTTTGAAGGCAGAAGGAACACGTGGTTTATATAATAAATAGTAAGAGGAGAAGACAGAGGGAACACCGCGTGAGCATTTGAGAGTGGATTGGGGTGTCAACGCGGATTTAACTGTCGGCATGCTCCTGATATTGTTGAGAAGTAGATGGATTATCTGCAGGCGCCGCAAAGGAAGAAGCAACTTGGGGAAACAGTCGGCGAAGAAAACCAGTCGGCGAAGAACCAGTCGTGTTAATTTCTGGATCTGGATCTGGACATTTACACGCGTCCGTCCTGAGTCCGTCCATTTATCCACGACCTTATGCTTGTCCGTCCCTTGTCCTGCCATTTGTCCTCGGACAGCACACGGACTAAGTCCGTCCGGCCCTCTGTCCGGCCTTAGATATCCGGACGCTTCTTTGCCCTGTCCGCCTCTTTCCGTGCCACAATCCTCGGACACAATTGCACTTGTCCGGCCCTAGTTGGGCAGACGTAACCCGGACACATTTGTCCTTGTCCGGCCCTGTTTGGGCGGACAAGACCCGGACGTGTTGTTGCGTTGACTTGCAAACTTTGACCGGCTCTAGCTTCTTCGTTTGGACTCCGTTTTTCGAGCCGTTTCCGCCTATGCGTTCATCTCTTTGTCTAATTTGTTCCTAGCTTCGTTTTCCTCATGTTTAACCAATGAATTTGTGATATACAATAAACAAAACTAGAGGAAAACTAATCAAAGTGAGATAGCAAAAAGTGCTAATAATATATGAAATACACCTATAAACATGCTCATTTGGACACTTATCACACCCCCCCACTTCTTTTTGCTTGTCCTCAGCAAAACTATGTACCCAAGTAGGAATGCTCAATACTAACAAATATTATTATGAAGGGTAGGATAAGGAGGAACAATACACGATCTTTAACTTTTTGAGGAGTGTGAAAAATCAACTGCTGGAGGCATAGGTGTGCTCAGGGTAAAAATAAAATATAGAGTCTCGGGGTATGATCCGGAGTACTTCAATGCTTCACAGTTAAGGTGACTTTGAGAACTTTTACCATGGCCAACTTCTCTCAAGAATGGGCATTGAGGAGAAAACAAAAGGAAAAATAGATTTATGCATTTGTTTCACTTTTGCATAAGGGATGAGAAGATAAAATGTAGGCATCAAGCCTTTGTATTTACGAACACTCAACTCTCTTTGTTGGTTACCAATGGTGTCTCGCAAGTCCCTTGCTTATTATATTTATTTATTTTTTAACAGAGAAGCACCCCTTAGCAATCCCTAAGAGAGAAGACAGAAAGAACCCCTGAGCAATAAAAATCCAACCATTGCAGATCATTTGGTTACACCGCATAAAAATGCTCCTCAAAATTAATCAAAATTTTAAAATTTTGTACCATTTATCGCACAATTCATAACAATATTTATTTTTAAAGAGAACAACCCACATATAAAGGGTCCATGATATTGAATTTGGACAAACGTAAGATAAGCAGAGAGATTTAAACATTTTAAGCACAAAAAGCCCCGAAAAGGGCACACTCCCCCACACTTAAATTGAACAATGTCCTCATTGTTTGTAACACCCCAACTCAATCCAAATGTGGGCTCGCAACTTAACAATATATATATAAACATGTCACAGTGGAATTCTTTACAATCCAGACCTTGCCACGGTCTGACTACAGAATATACGAACATTAGTCTCACCTTAACCATTTACATAACCTTCTTACAATCCTCTCACAACCTATACATCTTACTAACTCAATTGCCATACGGAGTGTACATGCACAACTCGTAGTCACACTTAATCCTTAACACTTGTATCCTCTTCTTACTCTTGCGACGCCGCCTCCTGATGTACCTGTGTAGTAAAAACCGCCCCAAAGGGGGTCAGCACGAATGCTGGTACGATCCCGTCATGGCCCCCAAGCTAACGTGGCTACGACGACTAATTGTCGATAGCATGGAGGTTGATTATATGCACAACATAATAGTGAATGCTGTAAACAACGATCCAATATGAACATCAAGTTCACACACAATGAACGACTTAAATGCGTTCCCTTAATTAGAGAGTTAGCTATTTAACTCTTTAAGTAATGTTCCCTCTTAATCTTAGTCCATCCTTATCTCACCTCAATCTTAGTCTTATCTTAATCTTAGAAACAACCATCCTTTAATAAGGAGTGGATGTAACTTACCTTAATCTTGATAATACAAACCATCCTTTAAAAAGGAATGGTTGCAACTTATCTTAACCTCACCTTAATCTTAATCTTAACTTAATCTTAATCTTACTGATACAAATCATCCTTTTAAAAGGAATGATTGTAACTTAACTTAACCTTATCTTATTCTCAGAATACAACCGTTCCTGGAGGGAATGGTTGTAGCCTAAGTCCAAACCTGGGATTTAGGTGATCCCACCGCACCATCTTAATGCCACCTACCCTGGACGGGAATCCAGCGTTGCTGAGCCGGCAACCGGCCCTAGGCTACAAGTCCGAAGACAAGTCCTTAACGAGGGCGGATCTGATTCAGATACCCCCCTTTTTCCTTAGCATGCATGACCGGAGATCGGTCCCGGGTTTCCTCACTCAAGTTCCAGTTAGTAATAGTCTCAAGACCATGTTTTGGTTAACCCTTTCGGTTCATATCGTCCCTTATTAGGGGCGTTCCTTAGTCTCACTCAATTTCTTACTAAACATTGGTTAGTAAGTTCTCACGGTATGTTGTGTTAGTTTTCAAACATCACACACAATACAATAATCATAATATTCCGGTTGCATGCTTTATCTTGTTTAGTGAGCACACAAAAACAGATAGCACACAAGCCGAGGGACACCTCGTTAGCAAGCAGGTCACAAGAAGAACTGTACCGTTCACCGTCGGCGGTTCGGCCGCTTACTCTCTTCTGGAGTCCAAACTCCCAAGTCCTAAAACATTCTTCAGTTTTAGGTTGTTAATCACTTAACTTAATATGACTTACTTAACTTGTTTAACTTACTTAATTCCTTAATGATCCCCACCTAACACCTCTTAAGTCTTACAACTTAATCTCACAACTTAATCTTAAACTTTCAGTTTATACTTAACTTAACTTAATTCCTTAAGTTCTTAGGGTCCCAATCATTACTATCCTACCAAAGGCATACCCTAATACCAATTAACACCCTCAGAAATTAAAATTTCTCTTCTTTTTTTTTTGTTTTTAGGCTCGACCGGACTTACCGACCGGACTTGCCAAGTCCGGTCCGTTCCAGTACCCTTTACCTTTGTTGAAAATTCTACCCCGACCGGACTTACAAGTCCGGTCCCCAAGGTCGGTCCATTCCCGAGAGTTCTCCCCGTGAAAATTTTAAGCCCGACCGGACTTGACAAGTCCGGTCCCATGTCCGGTCTATTCCAGAAACTAACTCCCTCACAAAACACAAGCCCGACCGGACTTGTAGTCCGGTCCCCAAGTCCGGTCGGTTCCAGAAACATTTTCCGGTAGTGTAACAGAGCCCGACCGACCTTGCAAGTCCGGTCCTAAGGTCGGTCGCTCCAGAAACTTGTTTCTAATTCTCTTTCAACTCTAAACTTCTCCTCATATATTCTAATATGTTTAACCTCATTTGGGCACCTCAAATCACCTTAAGCCCTCCTTTAAATACCTTAAATCATCCACCAAGATCCACCTTAGTCATTATGCATTTTCCTTGTAATAATGCTAACACTTGTAACGTTTTCCTCTAGGTTCTAGGTGGTGGTTCATACTTAATGTAACCACTATGCCAAATATTTTCCTCACCACTATAACATCATCTCCCAAGCATCTTTCACCATCGAAAATCTTTTATGCATTTACTTAAAGTTCCTTCCTAAGCTTAAGCTTCCATCCACCAACCTTATTTCCTTCCTAGTTGTTTACCACATTTGCCTAAGTCCTACATGCTCAATTACATTCTCTTGATTCTTAAATCCTCCAAGGTAATGCCTAAGTCATTATAACTCATTACCACACTTTATCTCACCCCTTTTTCATCAAGACAACCTCTAAAACTTCCTAGTACTTCCTTAGTCATTAATTCCCCTTAGAACATATTCAAATCACCTTAATCTTACACCTTCTCCTTAACTTATGCTCAAATCTTATATTCCTCATCTCATGATTTTGGTGTGCTCAAAACACTCACCATTCCTCTAACTCCTCCTAGACATCTCTAGGTCATCCTAAACCTCAAGAACTCCTTAGTTAACTAATCTCCACTCAAATTCCTCATAATGATTCCTAGTAAATCCTAGGTCATATTAGTTCACCACCATCGCCTAAACACTTATTTCCTACTCAAATTTTGCCATAGCACCTCTAGCATCATAGCATGCCCAAACACATTATTTTTCCTCCTAAACCATCTCACACCTCAAGTTCTTTCTCATCATATCCCATCACCCAAACCAACTCATTCACAACAAACTCAACATATTGCAATAATCTTAAATTGCATAGCACTAAGGCTCTTAAATGACATGGCTCTTAGGCCCTTAAATGACTTAAACTTAACACTGAATTTCCCACATATATAAGCTTTCAACCTGCAAATACACTCATCAATCTCATAGTAGTTATAGTGTTCTTAAAATCCACCTTAACCTTATATTACTAACTCATTCTCATTAGCTCCTTAATCACAAGTTCATAAGCTTGTTTAAGTTCTTTTTCTTAGGTTATATAACCAATACACAATGTAAGCTCTAAGCCACATTGGTATTTATCTAAAACTCATTCCTTAATCTTAAACCACCATTAGGTAAGCATTTTACCTTGTTTTCTCAAGCTTATCTTAATCCTCCTCCTTAGGCCTTCTTCTTGCATAGATCTCGGCCACCACTTAAATTCCTTTTGCCAATGTTCTAATCAATATTAAGAACTCATATGAGTACTAACAATGCACTAACCTCAAGGAATAAAAACCTAGGTTAGAAATGTGTTTCTAAGGCATAAAAGTGGATGATTACCTTTGAAGTCTCAAAGTAGACTTTGGCATTGAATGAAATAGACCTCCACTAGTCCTTGGTGAATAAATCAAGCTAGAACAAGGCATAAAAACATAGCCCCATGAAGAGGAATTTTCGGCCATGTACAAGAAATGATGGAAACATGGTTTTTCTTACATTTTCTT